>JAQIXL010002450.1:0-13083 GCA_034700245.1 Poikilolaimus oxycercus | reverse complement strand
TGGCCGCCTGGCTCCTCATCATCTTCACGGCTATCATCGCCTTCGTCATCGCCTACGTGGTGAAGAACAGTGAGTTCCGATTGTGATCCAGTCTGCTTGAGAGAGAGAAAAAGCTTCATCCTTCCAATTCTCACGTTTCAGTAACGGGTGGCTTCTCCGTCAAGAATCCCACTGGTCCAGCAAGTCGGAAGGTGCAAACCGAATCGGGTCCGGTCGTTGGCGTTCGAGTGATTCACAGCGGGAACAAGCAGGTTGATTGCCGCTTCTGGCCGTTATCTCTCTTTTTAGGTCGACGCCTTCCTTGGTGTTCCCTTCGCTAAGCCCCCGGTTGGAAAGCTTCGCTTCCAGGTTTGGCATTGTCTGTCTGTCTCCAAAAAAGGCTTCAGAAGCCACAAAAACCGGATCTCTGGAAGGACACGAAGAAATGCACCAAATTTGCTGCACGAAGCATCCAGAACGATGCCTATTTCTGGACGAAGTGGAATGTCCGTTTGGTCTCTTGATCTTCACAATAGTTTTTATAGCAAGGACCGACGAGCGAGGACTCTTTGTACCTAAATGTGTTCACACCCGCTTTTGAGAATCCTGAAGGTCTATTGGTCCTGATGAGTGGTTTAAAGAAAGAAAAATCTAGGTCCGGACAAGCCCTTCCCAGTCATGGTCTACATCCACGGTGGAGGCTTCGTTTCAGAGAGTGCCGTCAAGTTCGGCTGTGAAGGCATTTCCAAGCATCTTGTGAGTTGCAAGCCACGACATAAGCTTTTCAGGTCACACAAGGAGTTGTGGTCGTGACAATCCAGTATCGTCTCGGTTATCTTGGATTCTGGGCCTCGCCCGACGGCAAGACCGTCCCGGGCAACCTCGGTCTCTGGGACCAGACGTTCGCCCTTCGATGGGTTCAAGACAACATCGCCAACTTCAACGGTTGGCTGTGAGAAAAGCTAGACGGAGGTTCAGGTGATCCAAGCAATGTGACGGTGCTGGGTCAGAGTGCCGGCGGAGCCTCTGTGGATCTTCTCACGCTCAGTCCTCATTCAAGAGGTTCCTCTTGTCAACACAATTTCTGGAATCAAAGCTCAGATCTCTTCCACAAAGTGGTTCCTATGGCCGGCAACTCGCACACTCAATGGGTCCTCAACGACAAAGTCATCGAAAGATGTCAGAAGATGACCGAGGACCTCGGCATCCAAGAAACCGATCCTCAGACGGTTTCTCTTACTGTCTTCTTGCGAAACGATTGTTTACAGCTGCTTGCGAAACTCCAAGATGTCGACGCGGCCAACTTTGGAAAGTCCCTGTCAGCTGTGAGGAAATCGTTTTATGACCCTGAACAAGCCTCTTAGATCTCGATCACAGGAAACCTGAGCAAGCTTGGCTCAGAGATTGGTCCCCGTTTGGACGGCGACTTCTTCCCGAAGACTCTGGATGAACTCCGAGCTGAAGCGCCGAAGAAGCCGCGACTCATCGGAACTTGCACTGAAGAGGGCCTCTTCTTCAGTCTGTTCTTTCCACTAAAAAACACCAGAAATCACAAGTTCAGTTCTGAGTGAGAAGGACATCTCCCTCGATCGTCTCAAACAGATTCTCGTCGACATGGTCCCCGATGAAGTTCCCGACGCCGAGAAGCATCGGTATGACATTCATCTTGAGAAAGAAAGTGTTCAGAGCCAAACTCTTGCAAATGGTGATCGACCCGGAGAACGAAGGACAAGACCCCGACAAGGTGAAGCGAGCGATTACAGCGGTAAGAGGCTTTCGACACCTTCGGAATCTTTAACATGACGCACATATTAGACCTAAATAAGGTCGGTTGCAGTTCTACAGTGATGTCTTCCTCAACATCGGCACTCAACGACATGTTATCGACGCGGTAAGGTTCGGCGCTCCGACCTGGCTCTACTCCTTCGACCACTACAATCCGAGCATGTGGGGACTTCTCGTCGGCAGCAAGCTGCCCTGGAAAGGTAACTCTCTAAGGATGATCACTCTCTTCAGCTTCGACTCACTGCACCGAACTTTCGTACATGCTGGCTGTTGGAATCATCTCCGATTTCCACTTCAACAAGCAGGACTACGAGATGCTTCGACTCACGACCAAGCTCTGGACCAACTTCGCCAAATACGGGTTTGTGGTTTTCATTGAACGAATGTTGCAGAAACCCGAACGGCTCGACGTCGGACCCTGACTCCATCATTCCGGGCTTCCGCTGGGAGAGTGTGACAGCCGAGAATCCTCACAGTTGCCTGTCCTTGACGTTGAAGCCGGTGATGAAGAAATACCACGACGGCCGTCCCCTCTACTGGGCTCAGGTACGTCTTATTTGCTTTCTAAGCAGCTTGAGAGTCACGCCCTTTTCTCTGAACGGATTTTCTCACATTTTCTTGCGTTTGCAGGTCTTCGGTCAGATAGCCGCCCTCAACAACTAAAAGAGAAGAATGAAGAAAGATCAAGATTTCGTTGTGTACAGTTCTCACTATTTATCCACTCTTATGACTTCTTCAGTGCCTGTGGTGTCTCTAGAAAAACATTTGTTCTCATCTGTTTGCAACAGTAAAACAAGCTGTGATAGAAGACCTGTGTACCGAGAGTCCGTTCACAAAACGAGACAGACAGAAGAGGGTCACAAACAGCTTGAGCGTTCTCCATTCTTCGCTTGAAACATTACGAGCTCTCTTCCTATCAGCCACTGCTGACAAGCACGCGCCTCTTTCGGCGATTGTCTCCTCGATAGTTGCCTTTGCGACCAATAAACAAGACCAAGAACTATGTTTGACTCTAGTTGGTCACATTTTTTTTACACGAGGTGCTTATTGTACAACAAACTCCTTTAAACTACAACTCGTAGGAAATGAATGAGAGGGCAGAGACAAATATGCAGGGGCATCTTTCAGATATAATGAGTAGGATGCACAGAGGGCTCGTTGTTGTTATCATAGTTATGTTCTGGAGGTGGAGATTTCTTCTCGGATTCGGAGACGACATCAGTTGGAGCTTCAGAAATATCATCCGCCGAATCAATTCCAGGCATTCCGGGGATCTTTGTAGTATCCTCATTACTATGCATTCCAACAAAGAGGCGATAGACGAGAGCTCCGATGAGGGAGCCAATGAAGGGACCCGTGAGGGGCACCCAGAAGTAGCGGTATTTGTTGTAGCTGAACACCTCCCAGCCATAACCCGCAGCAAGAGTGAAGAGGCGCGGTCCGAGATCACGAGCCGGGTTCAGAGCGAAGGCGCCGGCGGCTCCGAACGACATGGCGATCATCATAATGATGAAGCCAGCAAGAAGAGGAGAGAGGGAGAGGGGGATGTTGTAGCGTTTGTCCATGATGAGAGAGATCATGCCGGATAAGATGGAAGTGCCGACGATTTGGTCGTAGATGGAGCCGGCCACGGAGACGTGAGTCGGTGGGTAGGTGGCGAAACACTGAGCCGTTGCGTTTCTTCCGTAGACGGCTCTTTTGCCACCATCGAAGTTGTTGATGTCGTCTAAAGATTGTCTTCCTTTATGAATTCCCGAACCATAATGGCCGATGAAGGCGACTCCAGCCCCGGCAAAAGCGCCAATGATTTGAACGAGGGTGTAGAGAATGACTCGATTGAAGCTCAAGTTGCCCAGAATCCATGCAGTGAAGGACATCGCCGGGTTGAGATGGGCACCTAGAGCATACAAGGTTTTCGTTCCTCTCTCACCAGAGACATTGACGGAGAGGTAGACGGCGAAGGCGAAGCCGAAGCCCCAGGCCATGTGGTTCGATGTGGAGTTTCCTCCCTTCGCAGTGAGGGCTTGAACATTTGAACCACATCCAACAAGCTGCAACACAGAAGAGTCTTTGTTGACTCTAAGCAAGCCGCCATTCACTTCAGGTCTTTGCCTTCAAGGAGTGTTTTCTATTGAATCACAGTGTTCTTTGACTAGCACCAAAACATACAATTAGACTTACGAGCAAGAAGAATGTGCCAATGAATTCGGCAAGCATCTCACGAGCTAGTTGATTCTTCACGGCGAACATGCTCCTGATCCTTCGTCTAAAGCCTCAAATTGCTTTTATTGATGCTTCTTTTACCTGAACTTCTCTCGATCCAATTTCTTAAGATTCTCAGCCATTCGGCTGGCAGCCGTCGTTGGCGTCGAAGAAGAGAACGGAAATTCTAAAAGAAAGACTTCAGAGAGTAGACCAGCACTTACTCATTGTGTGGATCCTCCGAGGGAAAAGGGAATGAAAACAGCCGGGTTAGTCTCAGAGGAGGCTTGACACTGCCTTTATAGTTGGCCGGAGACTTAGGAGGGCCGAGTTGTTGAGTACCGAACAACACTCCCCCTCCTCCCTCTCCTCCCTCTTCTTCTCCTCTTCCCTCCTCGTCTATTGCCTCTCTTCGTCTCATTCAATTGGCAGTACGAGGCTGTGTCGGCCCCGCTAAGGAAAGGAAACAACCTAGCAAACACGCCCGGCGGGCTTCGAACTTGTTGAGAGTGAAAAGCCCCCTCTCTCGTGTTTGATGAGCTGAAATGGCAATACAAGCAGCTGACCACAACGAGCCCCCTGCTCTTTGAGCATTCACTTTGACCACGCAACTTGCAGCTTGTTTTAGAGATCTCGTCATAATCGCCCTCGTTCAATGACGTTTGTGATATTCTTGGCCAAGCGACCCAATACAATAAAATTGCTAGCACCGGAAGTGCGTAGCACAACACGTTGAGTCGAGTCGAGTTGCTCCAGATGCACGTACGCCTTCTACCACATCAGAAACATTTGGTACTGTACTTTCATTTCTGTGTACCCTCATTGAACCTCATGTTACGAGCTTTTTGAGACTTTTTTTTCGTATTGTCTGAGTTCTTTGAGATGCACAACACTTGAAGGTTCTTGAGCTCTTTTTCGTGCTCTCCGCTTGCTCCCTCGTTCCCTCGCACTCCTCACTCCTGAGGATACTGTAGCTGGGGTACTCGAGACACGGGGTTATCTGTTTGTAAAGGAAATCTGGGTTTCTTGTAGTGCGCGGGCGGCGTTGTTGGCGACCGGTTGTTTATTTGGCTCGCAGCACCTCTCCAGAGCCGGTAACGGATCCTCACGGAGAGAGCTATTGGCTGAGGTGGACTGAAGGGAGGATGATGAGTGAAGATGAGCAAAACACCCTCAAGAGTGTGCCAAGACGAGCCAGTCAGACATCAGCTCGGAGAAGAAAAAGAGGACGGGAGGGCAGAAGAACGAGAAGTGTCGCGTGTTCTTCGAAACAAAAAGTTCAGCAACAAACACCAAGAACCTCGTTTTCCTCAGAAAGTGAGTCTTCAAATGCTTGTCTCAATGTCAAAAGAAGGAGGCCTCCCCTCTAATCAGAGTGAGAGAAGGCTTCCGAGAAAAACTCGGAGATGTCGCCTCGAGAAGATGTCAACTCTGAGAACACGAGCGAGAGCTCTTTGTTGAGGAGAAGCCAAAGTTCGTTGTGACAGCTCCCTTTTCCTCCCTCAACCCATGTGCTCCAAACTCGGAGCAGTGCCAATGGGTGCAAGGAGGGAGAAGGAGGGACAACTTGTCCTCGGAGATGTTCCTCTTCTCTTCACTTTGTCAATCAAAGTGTGAAAAGCTCTGATGGACTTTCTCGTCTTCTCGTGCCAAGAGAACTTCCCTCGCGGCGTCTCTAGTTTCCTCGTCCGTCAAGGAAACTCCGTCTGCAGAGAGCAGTGACACTTTCTGCATCCTCGCCGCGCTCTTCAGCAATTTTTCACACTTGCAAAGGAGAGAGAGCCTCGTGGAGAAGGAGGAGGAGGAGGCCGAGGCGGGCGACGCATCGCCAAATTGCGGCATGCCGCGCGTTTCTATTTTATTCTGAGAGCATGCCCCGAATGTGTTTTCGCTTGACCCCCTTGGGCCGAGAGGTGCCCCCTCACCCCGTTCAAGTGCCAAGTCGTGGGTGAAGAGTTGACGAATTCCCTCAATTTCATTGCTGGCACCAGGGAGCTCGAGATTCTGATTTAGATAGCCGCCTCCGGGCATTTAAATGGGCCAAGAAGAGGAGAGAAACTCCACGGATTCTTCA
This sequence comes from Poikilolaimus oxycercus, assembly GCA_034700245.1. Taxonomy (NCBI): domain Eukaryota; kingdom Metazoa; phylum Nematoda; class Chromadorea; order Rhabditida; family Rhabditidae; genus Poikilolaimus; species Poikilolaimus oxycercus. Next base: position 7,043 of record JAQIXL010002450.1, on the reverse strand, counting down.
TTTCTCTTCTTAGAAGAGATCATTTTCTTCTGCGCCCTCACTCTGTCCCTTGCAAGCCTGCGAGAGCGAGAGAGACCAGGCTGCCCCTTCGTCTTTTTCTTTTCTCTCTTTGCAAGCCACCGCCGAGGTTTGCGAACTCCATTTTTCGTCGAAGTCCTTTGGCGTTCGATTCTACGAGTTGCCGCCTTGCATAAGTTTGGCGGTGCGCAAATTCCATCAAAGGGCTTTTATGGTAATTTCCCATTTGGTACATGGTGGATGTGGTCGACGGTCAAAAGTCAGAAGGCGAGGGATGAGGCTGATTGAGTTTACTCTTTCTCTCTTTTGAGCTTTCGTCCCGCGCATCATTTGACCCGAAAAAGGCTTCTTTCTGCCCGGCACAGAGTTGTCGTGCTTTTGACGACTTGTCATGCGAATGAGCTCGTGGCTGTACAATTGAGCTCCATCGAGGGAGTGAGAAGACGAAGAAGGAGAAGAAGAGACATCCAAGCCTGATCCGTCCCCGGGGAAGCACAGTTGCGAGCCGTCGCCGACGCCTATTTGCCCGCTCCTTGGCCGCCCCGCTGTGAGTTGCCTTCTCCCTCAAGCAAGTCACAACATATGTCTGCTTCTAATCTCAACTTTTGAAGAAGAAAAAACCTCACAGCTTTCGGGAAATCGTTGTTAGCTCCAGCTCGACGGGGGTCAAAGGCTCTCTGATTTTTCCCCAGTGAATTCTTTTTCCCTCCAACTCCGTCTGCTGGCGGGCTTTTTTCACACAGCATTGGTGACTTGGGGGAAAAATAACTGTCATAAATAAAAATGGCGCTGAATTGAATTTGAGTATGCGATGAGAGGAGAGAGAGAGGCGCGTAAGCAGACGAGAAGTGATGAGCCGAGCTTTATTTGATTGCTTCTCGCCGACTCACAGATTTGTTGTCCTCCTTCCCCTTCTCCCCCTTCTCCTTCTTCTTCTTCTTCTTCTCAACTGACTAGTGATGAGGCCTGGGTATGCAGGCGAGTTCAAGGCTCTGGAACTGAGAAGAAGAGACACTTCCTTGTCTGTGCTTCAGACGCCTCCGCATTCTCTTATTGAGAGCTACTCGCGAAACCTCTTTTCATTGAAGTGCAAGGCGAGGATATGTACACAAGAATCTTCCAAGGAGAGCAAAGGGAGTTCGAAACTGCCTTGGCAGAGGAGCATCATGCACACACTTTCCCAGTGACTGAAGGCGGACGCCTCCGTTTCCGGTTGTCCCAGTCGTCCGTTGCTCGGCCTTTGCCATCCTTTTTTCGATCTCCGCCAAGCCTGCAAATTATTAAGCCAATCACCAAGGCCGCTCGCTGTGCCACCGACTGCCATTCGAGAAACATCCGCTGAGGTCGGCGTCAAGAAATCTTTTTCTGGAATCTCCTCTCTCCATGATCTTGAATGTAATCGCTATTTACGCTACTCGGCTGCAAACTTCGTTATTTTTATTCCAGTCCATTTGAGGAGACTACGGTAGTTCCAAGAGTCTTCGAGCGTTCTTTATTCTTGAGGGGAAGTTGTCCCTCTTCCTTTGTCAATGCGGGGGAAGAGACGCACTATGTTCCGATGGCCGAAGTCCAGGGACGAGACGAAGGCTTTCAACTCCTCGTTGTCGAGAGTGCCTGGCGAGGGTTTTGGAGAGAAGGAGGGAGGAGGGAGTGCCGAAAGAGAGCGAGAAGCCTAATTGAGACTGGTAGCCGCTGGTCGAGGAAGGCGCAGGCAAAGGGGAGACAAGGGAGACACTCTCGGCTGCCACCAGAAGAGTCTCCCTCCTCCTTCCTCTCCTTCTCACTCCTTTCACGACGACGTGGAGATGTCGTCGACGATGCCAATCCAATTCCTCGTCCTCTCTCTCTCCGCCTTCTCCTCCTTCTTTCTACTCATCGTCACCTCTCTTTCTCCTCCTTCTTCTTTCTTGTCTGTCAAGCAACTTTCATGTTTTGATCTCTGTGCAGCAATCTCGCCACGCGGCGTTTTACGTCTTCTCGCGAATAGATACGCCAGACGAATACATTACTAGGGCGACTCGATGAGTGAGTGGAGGAAGCCTTTTTATTCTCGTCGAGCTTTGGACTCACAACAGAAATTGCGGATGAAGAGAGAGAAGAATTGAGGCGGTTCTGTTTTATGCTTCGGCCCGTTGCGCAGTTATAGTTGCTGGACCCAGAAGCCCGCGCGCCGGCTCATGACGAAGATTCTTGTCCCCCCCCCCCCTTCACTTCCATTGCGAGCGTGTAAAAAACGAGGAAACCGACGAGAAAATTATGGCATTTGCGCGAGAGTTTCCACTAGAGGAATTCGAGGAGCCCCCCCCCCCCCCTCCTCCCACTTCCTGGCTCGCCGCCCTGCTTAATCTTCAGATCACATGCAAACTAGTCCGTTTAGGATTCATTAGGTGGCGCTTCATCACCCGTCTCACCTTGCACATCCGCAAATAAAAATATTCTTTCTCGTTCTTTTGAGTTTCACGTACCCTTTTACTATCCACGTGGGTGTACTCTCTTCTTCTTCTTCGCCGTCATTTCTTGGTACTTCTGGAGCTTGTAGTTTCAAGTCGGTGATTAGCCCTCGAGTCTTGTTGCTGGCAGTTCAAATAGCTGTTTCTCGGTCTCAAAGGTCAGACTTTGTTGTGTGCCCGCCGACTGAACTCGGCCCCCCTCTCGCCGTTCCCAGAACGTCGCGGCCCTCCCGCACAGCGCCGTCACCTTTTCGTCAGCCGCCTGAAGGCGCGTGTCGGACAAATCCAAGTTGTGCGCATTGAGGCAGCAAGGCAATTCTTTCGCCATCGAAGTGAGAGCAACAGCCCCGAGTTGACCAGTGCTCTTCGAGTTCCCAGGCCCTAAAAATGCCCACTCTTTCTTTTGAAGGTTTTCTCTCTCGAGGAGTCCGGATGTGCACGCCGGCTGCCCCCTCAAAGGAAAGGAGCCCCGTCTGTGTCCAAGCGCGTTGCAGCCATAAACACGCGATGTTCATTTGCGACGCGCGAGCCCCTCGCACGTATTCTCACGCTCGCTCGCGAGGAGTCCTAGCACCGCCACGAGCAGCAACGTTTTATGGATGCAGCTAGAGTCTTCGATGGAATTGCAGAACTTTGAGAGAAGGTTATTTCCAGCTGGAAGAAGTGTCATTTTGTAGTCCGCATCAGACTTCTCACTCCCTCTCTCCTTCTCTTGGATGTTATTCTGAGGCGCTGTTTTGCAATGAGCAATGGAACTCCTCTCAAAAGGCGAAACCCAAAAGTGGCACGTGAAGAGAGTATTTATATCCTCTCTCCGTTGACTATGTGTAGTCCTTCGATGTGTGTGCGGGCTCCCGACATGACCGTAGTCCGCCGGCCACAGTGAGCCCTCCTCAAAATTGACATCGTTAGTCGGGAATTGAGGAAGAAGGCCGACGTGAGTGTCGAAGGTTGAGGAGGAGGAGGATTTTGTGCTCTCCCTATACTTCTTCTTCTTCCTCTCGGCTTCCTCTTCGTGTCAGGAAGTTGTTGCCCTTCATTTCAAAGCAGCAACACGCTAGACCACCCGCGTCGTCTTCTTCTCCTCTCCTTGTCTGGACATTTCTGATCTCCTTCTCATGTCTAGGAATCGTTTATTGCACTAGTCGATGTCTATTTTCTGAAGATGCATAAAATGCCGTGTGACGGTAGGTTTCTGAGATTTCTGCGAGTCTCGACGACGGGGGGTTTTTCCACGTCGACGTACTCGTCGCGAACCCATCAATTCGCGTGTGCCTCCCTGAGTGTTGACGATGTTTATTGCTAGTCTCTCATTGAGGGAGAAGGAATGAGTGCCTGTCCCCCTCACTCAAAATTGCCTGTTTGTCGTTACATGCGACTTTTGAGCTCTAGCCGGTCGCCGACCCCGAAATGAGAGGTTTCATGCCGAGTTATTGGCAAGACGGACTGTACCACTCGGATCCTAAAATTGGCCCCCTCAAGTCTTTGGTTCGAGTCCCAAGCTGAGAATCTTGGCATTTCAGCCAAAATGTCCATGTTCTTTCCAAATTTAGACCTCAAAGAGAGACTTGCAAGACCAGAAGAAGAAGAAGTCGTCGACCAAGTCACTTGGACAAAGTGCAGAGAGAGGGAGAAGGGGGACGTGCTGGAAGAAGAAGCGACCTTCTGCGTGGGTCGGTCCCTTTCGGATGTGGAGGCACGCGTGACGAGTCCTCGGAGGGCTTTTTCGAGCTGCGCTTTGTGGCCCCATCGTCGAACGTTCTCAAGCGTGCCTTTTGTCTCTGAGAGAGAGAGTGCAAGCGGAAGGGAGGCAAAGCACGGCGGAAGACGAAGGTCGCTCCGGACGACGTCCGCCGCTTCCTCACTTATGTATAGAGAAGAGAGACGAAGGACCGAGAATATGCGACTTAGTCTTCTCTTGCTGCTTGCACGTCCCCTCGTTCACCGTCAAAAAAGCATTGCCGACTTCGGGCCTCAGCGACAGCACAGCGCGCAAGCTGCGCATGCTTCGGAGAATTTTTTGAAACCGAAAATTGAATCTGGCACTTGCAGTGAGAGAGCGGGCAGAGGGCCGAGGAGCGGGGCGCCGTCGCCTGCATCCGCAAAGAGAAAAGTGGCTCATCATGGAATTTGATGAAGGAAAACCCCTCGACGAGGACGTCTTCAAGACGGCGAAGGCACAACACGTGCGGCCTTTCTCCTGACGTGCGAGAGGGGAAGACTCCTTTTGGCTTTTCTGCTTTGATTCGTTGAAGGCATCAAGTCCGAGAGAGAAGGAGATGTTTCTATCCTTCCCTTCATGCCGAGAACCTCAAGAGTCTTCAGAAATTCTGAGATGGGAAAAGAGAGGAAAAAGAGGGATGCATCTCGAGGTTTTTCCTCTTCGAAGAGTAGCGAGCATACAGAGTTCGAGCTCTACTCTGCACTCTCTGCGTGCTTCTCCGGATATTCGAACCATGTGCTGCTTGTCTGTCTATTGAAGAAGAGGGAGAGAGAACAGAGAATGGCCCCGTGTTCCGCATCTTCCCGACCTCGACGGCGTCTTCCTCTTCGATGAGGGGAGGCCGAGATGCCCTCAGGCGCTGCTCTGGGAACCTCGACGACCCCCAATCCTCCCTCAGTCTTTCACTCTCTCCTCGCCAAGCAATTATTATTCCGAAAACTCCCCAATGTGTGTACGCTTACTTTCTGTGTCTCGCTCCTTGCTTCTTCTTCTTCATCGTCTCCTCCTTCTCCTCCTTCTTCTTTTTCTTCCAGTTCGGAGTGTGAGCAAGACCCAAATTGGATCGCCAACCTACGGTAGCTGACCTTTCCTCCTCGACTCTCTTTGTATCTTCTTCTCCTCGAGGAGACTTCTTCTTGCTCTCGAAAAATTCTTTGGAGTCTCTCTCTCTTGATGTGTGAAGCGAAATTTTCTTTTGAGACTTGTCGAAGCTCCGCCGCGGCGGCTGTGTTCGACAGCGCCGTCGGGCGGCCAATTCTCTTTGCTACTCGGCGCGTCCCTCTCCCTCCTCCCTCGTGTCACTTGACGCAGTCTCAGCGTCACCCCCAGTCATCTTCTTCTTCTTCTCTTCCCTTCTCGCCCCTCCGCCAGGCGTGAAGCGATGTTTTCCTTTCAACTCCAGCTCCGCGTGTCCAAAATCACAGCCTTATTTACCGTCTTCGAGAGAAAGAGCGACTTTCACCAGCCGTGCGACGGCGCCCCCACAGCACTTATACTCAACTCCACACGCAGAACTCTCTCCCGACATGAATAGTGCCGGCCGCGTGAGAGAGAAAAAATAATGTGGTGAAGTCCGGAAAGTCCGTTTTCGTCGTCTTCGGCCGCACCCATTTCGTCTTCAAGAATTCTCTTCTTCAGGCAAGGGCGGAAATACAATTTGGCGCGTTTCTTGTCGAAGAGTTTGGGTTGGTCCCCCCTCCCCTTCAGTCGGTCAGGGGAGAGGTGTCGGAGCTGTCTCGTTTGACCGCGCTTGACCTGCCACCGGGCATCGTGTTGTGAGCCGACCAATGAAGAATGTGTGCGCGGGTGTGCTTGCAACGCACGATTACCTTCATGAATTTCTTTCTGGCGTTGAATGCGAGCTCAGACGCCGCCCCCGCCGCGTCACCCCATTCGACCTCCTCTTCGAGAGCGTTCAGGTGTCCCAAAGAAGTCAGAGGTCTCCTCTTCTCCCCTTTGCGTGTCTGATTCCGAGATTTCCTAATGGCCAACCTCGACTTTTTCGGGAAGCCACGTTCAACTTCAGAAGGAGACTTTGCTTCAAAACATGTTGCCCGCAGCGTTTCAGCCACTCGAATGGGAATAACGCAATGTTTGTTGGTCGGAGAGCTGTGCCTAAAAAGAACTTGAGAGATGGATGAGTGCCTTCCTTCTCTCTTTAGTACAATCTCTTCGAGTGAATCGAGAGTAGCCCTCTCACGCGTTTTTGTTCGCTCGCTCACCTCTCACACTCTGCAATTTCTCTCTTTTCGTCTCTTCTGCCTAGTCTAAATCTGCCCTCTGGCATTAGAGTGTGGTTAAACATTGATTCTGTCCCTTTTGAAGTTTTCTTGAAAAGACAAGAATTCTTTGAGATACCGTAGCCTCGTCGAATTAAGAGTCAACTCGGCCGCGGGTGGTCTCTCTTTCTTCTCTGATGCCGTCTTTCGAGACATTGATACCGCGTCGTTCGCAGGATCGGGGAGAGGAAGAGGAGACTCGAGTGAGAGGAGTGGGCTTTCTCGTCCGCTTTCCATGAAGGGGGATCAAAACAAATCGTGGAGGAGGAGGAGGAGGAAGACTTTTTGCAAGGCGAGAAGAATTCGGTTTCCTCTTCTTCTCCCTCTTCATCGTCGCCTCCTCCTCGACTCTTGCCACTATTTTCCACTTTCTCTCAAGGGAATGAAACATTATTTGACAGTTTTATTTAGAACTCTTTCGCCTTCTCAGAAAGAAGGTTCGCTTTCGACGTCGTCTTCTTCTGACTCCGCATGGGAAGACGACGTGGCCTATTCCCTGTACACACTCTCGTGTGTACGATCAGGTCTCGTAGCGAAAACCGCCAAGGTTTACTGTAGTTCGCGCGCACGCGC
>JAQIXL010002449.1:0-13083 GCA_034700245.1 Poikilolaimus oxycercus | reverse complement strand
GTCGCCAGAGTAGTCGTGGCCTCGGTGGTCGTCGTCGTCGTCGGCTTCGTCGTGGACGGAGTCGTGGTCGGAGTGCTTGTCGGGGGCGTCTTCGTCGTGTTCGTCGTCCTTGTTGTCATGGTCTTATTCGTCGACGGTGTCTCTAGACTCTCATCTTTCTCCTTTCTCCTGCTAACTCGGAGGCGTAGGGCTCGGAACAGGCTTCTTCGTCGTAGTTGTCGTCGACTGCTTTTCCGTGCTCTTCGTTGTGGTGTCGTTTCCACTCGGTGCTGCTGGAGAAGCTGAGAGCCTCTTTCATTGCCAGCTTTGCCCACTGGTTGTCTCTGAGGGTGGAGTGGCCAGCGTCGTCTTCTTTGAGGGAGTGGGTGGTCCTTCGGGAGCCAGCGTTTCTGTGGGAACCGTCGTCGGATCCGAAGGAGGCCCGGGAGTGGGACCGTCCGAGGGCGCACCCCCTTCGGCATGTGAAGGATTCTACATATGCAGACTCATTCATAATGTTGCTAATTGAGTTACCTCTGCTCCTGAGGAATCTTTGGCCGGAGAGGTACCCTCCCCACTGTCCTGATTCTGTGGTGCGGCATCAGACGGCGGGCTTCCGTCCGCAGGAGACGCTTTTGAGTCGCTCTCCGAGCCGTCTGGAGAAATGGCGAGTCCTTCTGCCTGTCGGGGCTGCCTCTCTTTTCCGTTGAGACGTCGAAGCCGCATCTCTCGAGACTGCAGGCAGCAGTGTCCAGTGGAAGGCAGCCGGAGGGCGTACCGGGCCGGCGGCGTCGTCGACGGGAAGGCCGAGAAGGAGGAGGAAGAGGAGGCAGCAGGCGAGGCGGTGGAGGAAGAGCATCGAAGAGAAGAGGCAGCACAGGAGAAGACGCAGGTAACAATACGCTCTCTCGGGAGAAAAATGGTCTTTTATACACCGAGCCTCACTTTTCAACGCGCATTCGCCTAATTGTTAGCCTCAACGAAATGAAGCATAGGCAAAAATCTGCACATGCATGTGCATTTTCAACTCCGTACGTATTCAGAACGTCGGCCGAGGAGATGGGCTTCATGTCCGAGATGTCACTGGCGACGCAGTAAGCGAAGTTCGACATTTCCTGGAGTGTAGAAGCCGTTGAGATTTGCCGCAGTCATCGCCCTTTCCGAAAGCTTCTCACATCAAGCAAAAGTTTCAAAGAGCATCACGCGCAGACTAGAAAGCCCAACAGTCAACACAATGATTCAACAGTCACAATGGTGTGCTTGCTAAAAAAGGAACACCTTTCCGTTCTCCTGCTCGTTCAAGGAAATGCGAGCGGTTTGGATGCCCAGACAACACAAACTGCAAATTACAACTGGATTTTGATTCAATTGAAGCCTGTAGCCGATGACTGCCGTTTGAAGAAAGAAAGCAAGAAAAGCAATCTGTGAAAGCAATATTCAGTTGGATGGGGAAACAAACGAAGAACGGGAAATGAAAACAGTATGTGAAGATGTTCTTTAGCATTTTCAGCAGCACTTGAAACAGAGAAGTCAAGTAATAAAGTCACCTTTATAGACAGTCCAACACAAATCGGAAAATCTCTACACGACTTTTGGAAACGACTCAACCACTGCGAACTCAACGGCTTCGCGCCAACGGAATTTGATCTCAGTCAAGCGCGTAACCGCCGAGTACATGTGAAAGAAACCGCCATGACACAGCAGTCAGCAAGAAATCATCGATTGGCAAGACGAAACAAAAGGTGAAGGCTGAAATACAATAAACGAAAAATTGGCTATTTCAAAAAGACTAGAAACCGCGAAGTCACCGTAGCTTTCAGACAGATGAACTTAGTGTTTGAATGAGAAGTCGTTCAAGCTGAGGGTGAATCAGAAGAAAATAGCGAGAATGCGCTTTTACACAATGATCCAGCGGTTTCGGAGTTGGTGTATGTTGAGAGGAGCTTGTGTTTCGCTACTGATTGTGACAAATGGAAATATGTGTGAAGCGTGACTGTTGTTGATGATAAAACAAGGTTGATGATAGGCAAAGGCTGCGAGTCAGCGGCTTCATATTCTGCATATGGTGCCCAAACATTCTCGTCCTGTGATCCACACATCGCTCGGAACGAAGTTGACGACGAAATAAGGTGAAGACTTTCAGACCTTCACCCCTTCAGAAGGACAGCACGAGCAGACTAGAAAGCACCTACAGCCAGTTTGCTTAGTCTCCGCCACTCCGCTTCTTTATGTAGCTGCCATTTCTCCTACACCGATTGAAAGCAGCACTAGCTGTGTGGAATGTGCTACTCGTGAAACTGTCAAAACGATTGAATTGTAATTACATACAGATATCAGGATTCCCAGAGTGGCACTGTCAACTTGCCAAAAGTACTTTTAAACACACGAAACAGCAAAGCGACGTTCGGATCAAGCTTGAATTCTGCAAAGATTCAAAGCCATCAGCTTCCAATATCTTCAAGACACGCGCTATGGATCGGAATCAACGTGTCCATTGAGTTTCCCACAAAAGTATCACGAGAAACCGTAATCAACAGCGTCGTTCTCTTTACGCCCATAACTGTGAAACTTCGCATGAGCTCGTCCGCGAGTGGAAACTACAACTCAAGACCAAGAAGGAGAGAGATAGTGGTCAAATCGCAATTCGCGTGATAAATAAAGAACACGAAACAGTGAAATGTGTCTTTGTGTGCAGCGGCCATTAGCCGAGATGGGAAGAATGCTTGTCAGTAGACACTCAGCAAAACACATCCTCGCGCTTTGAGGTAACGTGGATAAATTGTTTGCTTCTTTCAGCAGCACTAGAAACTGCGATTTCACCTGAAAGAGCTTTAGCACCCGAGCCTCCTCCTCCCAAGCCCTGGTGCCATGCTGTGGTGTTGAAGTAGTTTCTCAGCAGCGGAGACTCAGTCTCTGGAGTGAGCTTTATCTAGTGTTCCGGGAGGACATAGAAGAATTGATGGAAAGAGGGAAAAACAAGAGATAGAGAGAGGGGAGAAGGAGATGGGAAAGGGAGGGCCAGTCGGAGAGCGGGTTCAAATGAACGAACTTGAGCAAAGATACAGCCGAAACCGAAAATATCCACGTTTCAATGAGAATTGGTCCCTCCCTAATTGCGCCGTTTGAAATTTCCTAGATTTATGACAACTTTGAAACCGCGAAACGTCTCTGCATGCATTTCTCACCATTTCATAGTTTGAAAGCGCAATCTCTAGATGATGCAATTTCTGCAAGACTCTTCAAGAGACAATTTTGTGTCAAGGAAATATCCTTTCAAGAGAGAAGCGACAAAACAAGGTGCCCGACGTGCTGGGAGGCGAGGGCGGGAGCGAGCAAGAGCGGTGAAGGCTAATTGTAAGGAAGACAGTGAACCAGGCAAGACCAGACAAAACACATAACGAATTCATGGAAGTGCAGTCCAATTTCAATCAAATCCGTAACCGTCGAGTGGCCGGCAGGAAACAGTGCTCTCCAAGAAACTCTAGACTGAAAATGAAAGCAAAACCGTGCGGGAACCATTCCAGGAAGAAATTCTTTCGCTCTTTCAGCAACCCAAGAAACCGCGAAGTTGTCCCAGAGAGCGAGTTCGAACTTGACAGAAGCGACACTATTTCTCACGGAAAGAATTTAATAGAAACCGAAAACGCCAGTGAAGTTTCAAACGTAGATGACGTGAGCCTAATGTTGTCATCCAAAACCTCTTGTATTCATCGCAATTTTAAAACCGCGAAACGATTCAACAATCATTTCTCACCTGCTCATTAGCACAAAGTCTATGGGTGGGGGGAAGAAGGCAGAAACGCACGTCGAGGCCTACTCGATGATGATACGTCTCAACTCACGAGCATCAACATTTCAATCAAACGAGAATTTTCCAGTGAATTATCGGTTTTAACTAGATTAGAAATGCTCCTATGATATTGGGAACTCAGTGGAGGAAAAGGCCTCTCTTCAATAAAAAAAAACAGCGCGTTCTTTGCGTGAACTTCCACTGAAGCAATTCCACTGTGGCACTGGAAAATTTACCAACACCCGAAATAGCAATCTGACTGCAAGTTCTGATCTCGGTTGAACTGTGGCAAGATTCGGTCAGCTCCGCTTCTGATCAACGCGTCCTTTGAGTTTCCCACAAAAGAATCATGAGAAACCGTAACATGAAACAGTGAAATGTGTAAAACATCGAACGACCTCGTCTTTCTGCTCGTTCACGGGAACGCGAGCAAGTAGGGAAGTGGGGAGTTGACTTCCAAGGTAACACTAAGGTCGCCTTGATTTTATTATCGGCGAATCTGTTGGTCTTTGAGGGATTCCAGAAAACGGACTTGAAAGAACTCTGATTTCATGTATATACCAGGCAGGTCGCACGACTCATCGTCCGGAAGAAATCGGATTTTAATTTTCAAGACTGCGAAACCTTCGAGTGCCCAGAAAAGAGACAAAGGAACAACTCTCTGCAAGAAAGGAGCTGTGAAAAAGAAACACCGCATCTCTGCAGCAGAAGTGTGGCGCCACGGAAGGTGCCCTTCCTCTCCCTGCCGTATCGAAAGCCTCGGCTCACAAGAGCTCAGAAGAGCGAGAACGGATTCAAAGCGGAGAACAGAGCGACGAGGGGACTGGCTCGGGATGCTTAGACAAAACGAAAAGCAATTTACTATTTAGCGGCTCGCATGACACATATATTGTGTGAATATGTTGTTTACCTCTTTCAGTAACGTGAGAAACCGCGAAGTCAACCCAGAGGTTGGGTTCAAGAAACAAAGCGTAATCGTCGATATCATAAAATGACGCGAAAATGACGACCACCACTTCGTAAGGGTACACGGGTGACTTTGCTTAGTTTTCCTGCCCGTGACGAGACGGAAGGAAACTGGCGACGAACCCCGGCAACTTACTACAATACAAATTGTACACTGAAAATGGATTTCGGTTCAAATGAAGCATGTAGACGCTGAGTGCTGTTCAAAGAAAGAAAGCAAGAAATCTGTGAAAGCAACGTCCGGTGAGTGGAAAGCAAACGAGTAGTGTACGTGATAGCAGTATGTGAGGATGTCATTCAGCACTTTCAGTAGTATTTGAAACAGTGAAGTCAAAGCAAAGAGCGGATCCAAAATAACAATGGCTTGAGGGAAACAAAACGTCTCTCCAGGTGCAAGCAGACTCGTCCCGATCTTTCAGAACTACGAGTTTTCAAGATTTCACGTTTAACTTGAAACCGCGAAATGTTTTGACAAGCATTTCACATCAAATCATCACAATCTGTTTCTGCCAGATTCTTCAGTGGAAAGAAGGAAGCCTCATGACAATTGAACGTATTTCGAAGAATGAAATGGCAAAAAGAAGAATGTCAAAGCGAGGGCGGGAACAGAAAGCGGCGATGCATTTGTTCCAAGAGAAAGAGAGAACGGTTTTTAACTGGACGACCAAACCGGCAATGTGACTGCGAGTTCCGGCTGAATTGAGTCAAGATCAAAAGCCATGAACTATCAACACCTTCAAGACGTACACTGCCCTGCGAACCGTGTGCTTCGTGACTATCCCACATAAGCATCGTGAGAAACCGCAACCAACAGCGCTTATGACGCCCAAAAAGACTGCGAAACGACTTCGAGGAGCAACAAGACACTCATAGTCGCTACGCTGAAGAGCGAAACCGACGATGGATCAAGATGAAGGACACGCACTGGCGACTCTTTGAGTGGCGACCGAGAAGATTCACGCAAGGACGAGGACGGTCGTTGGAGAGACTCGTTCGTCAAGGCTAATGGGATCAAGGGTTTCCACCAAAGCAATAAAATTGATACTGCTAAAGGACTAGCAGCGCGGTTTCTTTGGGCTTACAAACTTATGAAGTAATCGTAAACGCAATACTGAGGAGATACAAAGGCACTAGCAATCAAATAGCCATGGGGCCCAGCTTTTGCAAAGCACTCTTGCAGGGGTTCTTCGCATTAACAAACTACAAGTGAAGTTTGCAACTATGAAAGGATCTCGATCATCGTGATAGCCCGGCACACCGAAAACTCATTTATTGTATTAGATTGAACACCCTAAACGGTGGTGTGACTGCGAGATGGGCTCTCGATTGATTTGAATTGTACGATGTCAAAATTGAAACAACACGTTCTAACAAGACTGCAAAACATCAAATGAACTCGCAAATGTGTGCAAAATGAAGCTCAAATCAAATCACGAGTTCTCGAACGATGGATTGAATTTGCACGTGAAAAATTCGCGCAATTATCGAAAACTTAAAACATTGAAACGCTATGAAAAATTTGAAACACTTGCAGCCTGAATAATTAATCAAGCGAGTGGCTGTCGAGCCCCCGGTAAGAAAATACAGACAACCTGAAGGATGAAAACAAAATCAGGTGATGTGAAGACTGCATTCCAGGGAGGAAATATTTGTGAAATGTTGTCTTTGTGTGGAGCGACTGTAAGTCGAGAGGGAAAGAATGCTCGCCTTCACCAGTACATAAACACCCAGCAAAACACAGTCGATTCTCGCTCTTCGAAGTTAATGATCGTCAAAGGCTATGAGTCAGCGGGTTCACATTTAGCATAAACCGTGAAAGCATTTGGTATTAGTGCTTTATACAACTGGCGCATTTTTGAACATGTATTGTACAATAGTTACCGGTTTTCCACGTCAGTGTTGTAAGAAACTAACAGCGTTCTTCTTACGTCTACTCAGACTGAAGCATCGGACGAGCTCGCGATCTTTCTGCTCTTCTGCTCGTTCAAGGAAATGCGAGCAGGTGGTGGAGGGGATTGACTTCAAGGCAACGCTTATTGTGAGGTTGCGGAGATTTTGTTATCGGCGAGACACATCCTTTGGTTTTCTCAGGAAATCAAGGAAACGGACTTGAAAGAGCTCTGGTTTGATACCTATAACAGGCAAGATCCACCTACAACGCAGTGTCTTGAAGAAAGCAGAGTTTGATTTTGAAAGAATGCAAAACCGTCGAGTGCCCAGAGAAGAGACCAAGGAACAAATCTCAGCAAGATATGCTATGAAAAAGATACAACGCAATCTCTGCAGCAGAAATGTGGCGCCACGGAAGGCTGCTCTTCCGCTCCCTGGTGTACCAAGAGAAACGGCTCACAAGAGCTCATTGTCAGAAGAGCGAGAACAGATTTGCAAACGACTTTCAAGTACCACTGCGACAACTCCACGGCTTCGCGTTAGTGGAATTTGATCTCAGTCAAGCGCGTAACCGCCGAGTGCACGCGAAAGAGACCGCCATGGCACAGCATTCATCAAGAAATCTTCGTTTGGCAAGACGAAACGAAAGGTGAACGATGAAATACAATAAACGAAAAATTGGCCATTTCAAAAAGACTAGAAACCGCGAAGTCACCGTAGCTTTCAGACAGATGAACTTAGTGTTTGAATGAGAAGTCGTTCAAGCTGAGGGTGAATCAGAAGAAAATAGCGAGAATGCGCTTTTACACAATGATCCAGCGGTTTCGGAGTTGGTCTATGTTGGGAGGAGCTGTGTTTCGCTAATATCGTAATTGTGACAAGTGGACGAATGTGTGAAGCGTGAACAAGGTTGATGATAGGCAAAGGCTGCAAATCAGCGGCTTCATATACTGCCCAAACATTCCCGTCCTATGATGCAGACGGCACTCGGGACGAAGCGACGGAATTAGGTGAACGACAGCACGAACAGTCTAGAAAGCACCAACAGCCAGTATGCTTAGTCTCCGCAATTCCGCTTTTTTATGTAGCTGCCGTTTTTCGTATATTGATTGAAAGTAGACCACAGAGAGATAGTGGTCAAATTGCAATTCGCATGATAAATAACGAACGTGAAACAGTGAAATGTGAATGGCTTTGTGTACAGCGGCCATTAGCCGAGATGGGAAGAATTCTCGCCTTCACCAATAGACGCCCAGCAAAACACATTCTCGCGCATTGAGGTTATGTGGAGAAATTGTTTGCGTTATTCAGCAGCACTAGAAACTACGAGTTCACTTGAAGAAAGAGTCAGCCGGAGAGCGCATTCAAATAAACAAACTTGAGCAAAGATACAGCCGAAACCGAAATTATCTATGAACTTTCAATGAGAATTGGTCCCTCCCTAATTGCGCTGTTTGAAATTTCCTGCATTTATGACAATTTTGAAACCGCGAAACGTCTCTGCATGCGTTTCGCACCATTTCATGGTTTCAAAGCGCAACCTCTAGATGATACGATTTCTGCAAGACTCTTCAGGCAAGAGAGAAGCTTTATGTCAACGAAATATCCTTTCAAGAGAGAAGCGACAAAACAAGATGCCCGACGTGCTGGGAGGCAAGGGCGAGAGCGAGCAAGAGCGGTGAAGGCTAAGAAAGACAATGAACCAGACCATAACAAATCACACAACGACTTGACGAAAGTCGAGTCCTCTTTCAAGCAAACGCGTAACCGTCGAGTGGTCAGCTGGTAACAGTGCTCTCCAAGAAACTCTACACTAAAGATGAAAGCAAACCACGCGTATGCAGGAACCATTCCACGGAGAAACTGTTTAGCACTTTCAGCAACACAAGAAACCGCGAAGTTGTCCCAGAGAGCGAGTTCAAACTTTACAGAAGCGACAGTCGAAACCGAAAACGTCTTTCAAACGAACATGACGCGAGCCTAATGTCGTCATTCCAAACTTCTTGTATTCATCGCGATTTTGAAACCAGCGAAACAATTCACCAATCATTTCCCACCTGCTCATTAGCACAACGTTTATGTTTGGGAACACGGGGCGCTTGCCAGAAAGGCACGTCGAGGCCAAGCCGATGATGGCGCTTCGCAGCTTGCGAGCAATAACACTTCAATCAATCGAGAATCTTCCAGTGAATTATCGGTTTCAGCTGATTTGGAAATGCTCTTATGATATTGGTAACTATTGAAGGAATCGGTCATATTGTACAATAGTTGATTCAAAACAGGCTCTTGGATCTGATCACACTGAAGAAGACAAAATATAAAAAAGAACGGGCGACTGACAACTATTTACCACAAGAGTATTTATATGAGTGAGACGGGAGCAGTCGACTTCAAAGAGCTTAATAAAGGGACGTGGATTTTCGATCATCATACGGAAAAAGC
Source organism: Poikilolaimus oxycercus (assembly GCA_034700245.1). NCBI lineage: Eukaryota > Metazoa > Nematoda > Chromadorea > Rhabditida > Rhabditidae > Poikilolaimus > Poikilolaimus oxycercus. Next base: position 4,016 of record JAQIXL010002449.1, on the reverse strand, counting down.
CCGTCAGCTTAAAGAAAACTCACGAACAGTTGCAATCAATCAACGCGGTAGAAAATTGATGTGTGGAAGATTTTTGCATGAACGTCTTTTCATTGAGGCTTAGGCGAATGCGCGTTGAAAAGTGAGGCTCGGTGTATAAAAGGCCATTTTTCTCCCGAGAGAGCGCATTGTTACCTGCGTCTTCTCCTGAGCTGCCTCTTCTCTTCGATGCTCTTCCTCCATCGCCTCGCCTGCTGCCTCCTCCTGCTTCTCCTTCTCGGCCTTCCCGTCGACGACGCCGCCGGTCCGGTACGCCTTCCTTCCGCTGGACGCTGCCGCCTGCAGTCTCGAGAGATGCGGCTTCAACGTCTCAACGGAAAAGAGGGGCAGCCCCAACAGGCCGAAAGATCCGTCCCTTCTCCGGACGGCTCCGGAAGCAGCGAACAAGGATCTTCTGAACCTTCTGCAGAAGCGACCAGTCCATCATCAGAACAGCCAGCTAGTAGGCGAGGCTCTCAATAAAAGAGGCTTCTAGCCCTTCCGCCGACAGAAAAGAAGCCGGAAAAGAGCACGAATGGATCGTCGTCGATAACTTCACCGACGACGCCGACAACTGTCTCTTCTTCGAGTTAGCTGAGAAGGAATACAAGACGGGGATTTAGAGCCGCCGCCGACGACGACGCCGAAGACCAACACGACCACCACAGAGTCCACGACAAGCCCTCCGACCACAACTACGTCAACAACGGAGTCGACGACGACCACCGAGGCCACGACTACTCTGGCGACAACTACCACGCAAGCGCCTACAACGAAGGAGGAGAAGACCGCCGAGCCTCCAGCACCGCCAACCACGACCCCGCCTTCGGAAGCACCACAGAAGCCGACCGCGCCGGCTCGTGTCACTCCGGCCCCGCGCCCGTCGCCGACGTCTTCAACGCCCTCGGAAAATGAAGAAACAAGCGAAGAGTCAAGCACCAACAGTGGACTGTAAGAGATGTGAGAGGAAGAGGAAGAGCTCTCTGCAGAGGCACGGGAGCCATCGTCGGTATAGTCGTGGGAGTCATCATCCTTCTAATCCTCGTCGTCGTGGGCATCCTCCTCTTCTACTTCCTCTACTACCGTAAGAAGAAGCAAGTCGAGGCCAACGCCGCCGGCAGCACTGGCCCCAAAGCACTTGAAGAGGGTAGAACTCTTGATCCCCCTCAAGTGTTCAGAAAAGTACTACGAACCTCCTCCGCCAGAGCCGACGCCTCAACCGCCGTCGCCCGTCGTCTTCGTCCCCGACCCGGAGATGCAGAACGCGCCTCGTCGCCAGCGGAAGAAGTTCGGCCAACAGAAGAAGCTGCCGCCGGTGGACACCTTCGAGGGAAAGGACTTCAACTGGAAAGGCCCCCTCGTCCTTCACTCCTACGGTGGTCAGGACCTCGTGAGTCTTCCAGGAGAGGCCTCAAAGAATGCTTTTAGTCTCCGCCGAAGGAAGAGAAGTCGCACTCGATCCAGGGCCCCGTCAAGTTGGACCCGAAGCTGAACGAAGCCTACCAAATCGGCACGCAGTACGAAATCATCCCGGTTTGCTTGCCTCAAGAAGAAAAGAAGAAGCAGGAGGAGACGGCGACCACGACGCCCGCCGACCCGAACACCACGAGGAAGGAGTCGACGAAGCCAGTGAAGAAGGAGTCCGATCCGTCCTCCACCGGAAAGTCGCCGAACGAAGAGAAGACGCCGGCGATTGTGCCGCCGGCGAAGAAGAGCAGCTTGATCACCAGAACTTCCAGTAAGCCAAGTAAAGAGAGAAGGAAATGGTCTTGTAGGAAGGATGGGCCCCCGCTCGCCGAGCGAGAAGAGCGTGAAGTCGGGCCGTTGAGGGAGGCCGCCGCGTCGATGTTTCCCATTCCCTTTGCTCCTAGAGGAATAAAGAATCTCTACGTTGCTCTGACTTTTGAAAGAACATTCAAGTCTGAAAAACGTTCGACTAAATAGAACTTTTTCGACCTCGCATGAAAGATGTTTTTGGTTCTTTTGTGATGCGTTCTTCTTACGCCGACTAAGACTGAAATGAGCTCGCGGTCTTTCAGTTGTCCTGCTCGTTCAAGGAAATGCGAGCAGGTGGAGGAGGATTGACTTCTAATTGTAAGGTGACGCTGATTGTGGAGTCGCGAAGATTTTATTATCAGCGAAGGGCACATCTTTTGGTCTTTGAAGGGAATCAAGAAAACGAACTTCAAAGAGTGTCTAACCGGCAAATCCACGCATGATTCATCTCGAAGAAATGTGCAGTTTATTGCAATGCATCGTTCGTCCACCAGACTGATTGCCGTCAGCAGAGTCTTATTTGGAAAAAAGGCGAGACCGTCGAGTGTCCAGAGAAGAGACCAAGGAACAAATCTCAGCAAGAGATGCTGTGAAAAAAGATAAAACGCAATCTCTGCAGCAGATATGTGGCGCCACGGATGGCTGCCCTTCCTCTCCCTCTCTCTGCTGTACCGAGAGACACAAGTGCTCAGAAGAGAGAGAGAAGGGATTGAAAAGCGGAAGGCAGAGCGACGAGGGGCAGGCGCTGGATGCTCAGTCAACACGAACAGCAAGTTGCAAGCGAAATATTGTACAAGAAGTGTGCACTGCGTGCAAATGTCGTTTAGCTCTTTCAGCAACATGAGAAACCGCGAAGTCAAGTCGGGGAGCGGATTCAAAGAAACAAAACCTAGTCATGAACATCATAAAATGACGCGAAAAATGACGACCTTTTCGTGAGCGTATGCGGGTAACTTTGCTTGCAATTAGTTTTCATGCCCGGGACGAGACGGAAGAAAACGAACTCCGGCAACCTACTACAAATTGCACACTGAAAATAGGCTTCGATGAAGCATGTAGCCGGTGAGTGCCGTTTGAAGAAAGGAAGCACGCAAACCGATGAAGGCATCATTCAGTTGAATGGAAAAATGGGAGGATGAGACAAAGACAGCAGTACGTGAAGATGCCTTTCAGCTCTTTCAGCATCATTTGAAACAGTGAAGCCAAGTCGGGGAATGAATTCAAAATACAAAGGAAGCGACGTACCAACAAAACGTCGTCTGGTTTCCAAAGAGCTGATCATCTCCAGCTAAGAATTGTCAAGATTTCATGCTTAACTTGAAACCGCGAAATGTTTGGACAAGCATTTCACACGGAGAAGATGTGTCCACGCTGATTGCATTGTTAGTTTTTTGTGAAACGTTCGAGACTTGCGCGATTACAGAAGCACGAAGTCAGCGCAAAAGTGTCGGAGAACATCATGTACCGACTGAAAAGTCCAAGCATTCAGCACAATCACCCCAGTGAGGGAGAGGCAATGAAGATGAGAGTGCAGGTTTAGGAACGGGGAGAGGACACGCTTGCTTGCCAGAAAAGCATGTCGAGGCTCTTGCTGACGACACTCCGCTACTCTCAAGCAACAGCACTCCAAGAATCTTCCAAGGAATTCTTCGTTTCAGCGAGATTAATAAAGTACAATAATCAACTATTAATTTCTTTGAGACTTGCATATGACAAACAGACTTTCAATTTCTTTGAGACTGCACTGCGACCAATTCTGAGTATTCCACAAAAATATTGTGAGGAACCGTAACCAGAGGCATTCATCCTAATACAAAGACTGTGGGCAATGAAACATACTCCTAAGCTTGTGAACGCTGCAACTGAAACCAAATACGGGACGCACGTCGTGGCATTGCGGAAAGTTATACTTAGCTTAATAACTAAGAACTGTGAAACAGCGAAGTGCCACGCGTTTTGTTGCTGGTCATTCTCTTTGAAGATGCCAGAAGAAATGCTACTACCTGATAACGTCGGGATTCAATTTGGAAGCAACGCGCAACCGTCGAGTGTCCGGAGAAAAATTCAACGAAAGAAACTTTGCAAGAGATCCATAAGAATGAGAATCGACGCACATCTCCCGAAAGATGCGAGCACTGCAAGGGAATATGAGAGATTGTCTGTAAAAGTGAGAAAGTTTGTTCTAGCGGTTGGCACAAGGGCCATTCTGAAAGGCTGTTTCG
>JAQIXL010002448.1:0-13088 GCA_034700245.1 Poikilolaimus oxycercus | reverse complement strand
CCAAGGGCCGATGAGAGGAAAGGCAAGCAGACATGAGGCTGTGGGGGCTCTCTCGCACTCGCAGCGCGCGGCGCTCGCGCCCCCGCAGAAGGAGCGCCTCACCGCTCGCTACGCGGCCCGCGCCGCCCAGCGTCGAAGCGCGCCAATTCAAACGGGCAATTTGCGGTTTTTGCAAGAATTAAAAAGAATTACGCTGAAAGCGCTCCCGTTATATGCCGGTCGTAGTCGTTTAGAAGTCAGGCATTAAAATCACATTTCAAAGGTATTTTCAAGCTTCGCGGAAGCGATTTCGACAGATTCTGTTGCCAACACGTCGATCTCCGTCGAGCTTTCATACCTTTTCCACGCCCTCTCGCGTCTGGTTGGCCCCCATGCTGTGCGTTTGAATTTACCCGCAGTTGTTCTGCTGTTTCTCCGGCAACATTTGTCTTCGAGTTCAGTTCTCATGTCATTCTTTCCCTGAGGAGCTCCTTTTCAGTTTCCGAGATGGCTCAAACGAAGCAACGTCGGCCGACGACGCTCGCTCGCAAGGCAAGCCACGTTGGCAGTGGCGGCGCTAAATCCCCGGGAGACCAACGACGATCCTTCATGGTAGCACAATGAGAGCTGACGATGAAGCTTTCAGGTCCGATCCCTGCCGAATTGGCTCGGCATCATTGTCTTGGCCGTCTGTGTAGCCGTATTAGGTGTACTAGCCAAGCATATCTTCTTCGGGCCTCCGTCAGCGCTGCTTAAATTGCCGCCGATTAAACCGTTGCCGTATAACAAGGTGTTTTCCTCGACCTTTGAGCAAATTGTCTTCAGTCCCAATGGGGAACCTATCGATCTCATCTCTATTTCGGTCTACGGACACGGTCACCGGACTCGCCGCTTTTTGGAATTGCCTGGTACGTGCAACCAAACACGACCCTCAAGCCGGATATGAGACATTGGTGCAATCAAGGTTAGAAAGACGCGATGAGTAGACGGATTTAGGTGACGGCTTCAAGTTTTATGCTTGGACAGCAGCTGATGCGAGAAGTTTTGGGACACAGGAACTGAGGAATCCTTTGGATGGAAACATTAGCATATCGTGGATCAACCAGGGAGATGCGTGGACGGCTCGATTGAAATTTGTGTAAGTCTCGTTTTCAAGTGAATGAAGTCGGCTGCAGAGGGCATCCGTGGACTCGCTACGTAATCATTCTCTACATGGCCCTGCCAGTATGTTTCCACTTTCTCTTTGAAGCTTTACGGTCATTATAGGAATCACAAGCCACGCTGAAAGTGGCGCCAAGTTCTCCGGCTTACCTGATCGAAGGCTCTCATCCACTGTTTGGACCGTTCCGACTGTCACTTCAGTCCGAAGTTCGTCGCCTGCCGAATTATGTAGAAAACGCTTTAGGCTGAACTGGAGTACACGCATATCGGTTTGAACGGCAAGGTGGATCTCTCGAAGTTCTACGACCTCATCATGAAGCATACTGTATGCGCCTCTCTTCCATGCAAGATCCTTTTTCAGCGCCAAGCCGAATCGAAGACGAAGGAATTGCAATACAAGCTGCAGGAGGATGAAGCATTCCGACAACGGGCTTACACGAATCCAACCAATTTCGCCGCTGTTCAGTTGAATGCTCCACGCGAAACGGAAATAGAGGTTCGGGAAGCAGACTCAATTGGAAAGAGATTCGATTAGCTCGCGCTACAAACACAGAACAATGTGCCGCCGCAGCAAGAGGAGTACACGCTAGAATTGGAGAGAAGGGTCCAAGAATGGAAAGCGAGGGTGAGAAAGACTTTCGCACTTGAGGTGAGCCATTTTTGTTAAACTCGAATCTGCTTCAGAAATACTCCGAGATTGAACAACAAATGGGCGAGGTTGCTTTAGCCAACATGCTGGGAGCTGTGGGATATTCGTATGGTCATAACAGAGTACGGTTTGGTATGCTTATCCATTCGAAGCAATTATCTCAACAGTTAGTGAGAATCGACAGCGACTCTACGGACCTCACGGCCTCTTCACGGCTGTTCCATCGCGACCTTTCTTCCCGCGAGGTTTCCTTTGGGATGAGGGATTCCATAATCTCCTTATTCAAAGAGTCGACACGGACTTGAGCCTTGAGGTTAGAAATTGAAAACAGTCTGAGTGCTTTAGATTCTTACCTCATGGCTAAACACTATGAACAAGGAGGGTTGGATGCCGCGTGAGCAGATCCTCGGAGTGGAGGCCGAAGCGAGAGTCCCGGCAGAGTTTATCGAACAGCATCCCGAAGTGGCGAACCCGCCAAGCATGTTCTATCTCGTCGATCAGCTCTTGAACAATGAGAAGGTTATTGAAGACTTTCAACGCTCAAGGCAAGACATCTTTAGCTCCTTGCCGATCCTACAAGGAAGGCTCTTCTTCGAGGAGCTTACGAAAAGTTGACCCTCTGGTACATATGGTTGAAACGAACTCAAGCCGGTCCAAAGAAGGGAACCTTCAGGTTTGAGTGATGAGACCAAATGATAGAAATCTTATGATAGATGGCGAGGTCGAAACGGCACCACCGACGTGGAATTGAACCCAAAAACTCTGCCCAGTGGCCTTGACGACTTTCCACGCGCATCACATCCCAACGACCAGGTTGACTTTTCTCGTTTTCGCATAGTCTATCTGTGACTTTCAGGAGTATCACGTCGATCTGCGATGTTGGCTAGCGTTGACATCAAAAGTCATCGCCAAAATGGCTTCTCTCTTTGATAGTCTTGAGAACGCGAGACGATTCGAAGCACAAGCGGACAGTCTGGCCGACTTTGACACCCTGGTCAAGCTACACTGGAACGAGCAGACGAAGTCCTTCTGCGATTATGGTTTGTACTTGATTGTGCCGAGGCAAGGGCAAAGTCCACCTTCAGGACTCCACAGTGGAAAGGTGGAACTGAGACGAGTTCATGATCCGAAGACGGGCGAGATTGTCACGAAGAGACACACCGTTTCGAAGCCGAAACTCCGCCTGGTCGATGACACCTTCGGCTATGCGGCTCTGTTCCCTTTGGTCATGAGGCTAATTCCTGCGGATTCGACCAAATTGGCTGATACTCTCGACAAGATCATGGATCCTGATGTGAGTTAGGTACGTAGTAAACAATCAGTCTTCAGGTTCTCTGGACGCCCTTCGGCCTCCGATCCATCTCAAAGAAGTCACCCTACTACGGTGCTTGGAACACCCAACATGACGGTCCCTATTGGCGAGGCTCGATTTGGATCAACGTCAACTACATGGTGGCGGATGCACTCAAATTCTACTCGGACCAGGAAGGGCCGTACCGCGAGCGTTGTGGAGAGATTTACTCGGTACAGCGTTGTTGTCTGCCTAGGTAATCCGCCATTCAGAACCTTCGGAAGGCGATTGTGACGAACCTGGCCGCGCAATTCAAATCAACCGGTTTCATCTGGGAACACTACGATGACTCGATGGGAAGCGGAAAGGGCTCGCATCCATTCAACGGGTGGAGCTCACTCGTTCTCCTTCTCATGGCTGATTAGTCTGCTACTTCTTTTGCTGTGAAGCATAATTTTATCAATTTCTTGCCAGGGTCAATATCTTATTCAAAAACCTTCTTGCTAGTCACAATTTCTTATGGGTCTTTCTCTTTCGTCATTCTCTGCATGATCTGCTTACACGTTGACGCTTTGCTAATCTTGGAGTTGTGCTAACTTATGTTTTTTTTCTTTTTTGGAGATTATGGGTCACCCTGGCTACATGCACAAAGCTTTTTCTTCTGTTGAAACCATGTCACTTTGCATTTCTGTGATACTCCTAACAATTAGGTCAGTATTGGGAATAAAGTTTTCTCATCAGTCGATGTCTTTATCGAGAGAGGCACAATGAGAAAGCACGTTGTGGAGGTAAAATTTGTGACAAAAAGCAAAATCAAGGGATAATAACAAAAATCAGTCAATAGCCGCAGCAATGGCTTCGCAGCCGAGTTTTCCCATTGGGAAGTTGAAGATTTGGAGGAAGTTCGCCGTATCGCCCATCTCCATCATCAGATCATGAACATCCACAACGATCGAGAGCAAACGGCCGAATCGAATAGCCAAGCTAGCGTGGTCGAGGCTTCTGGAGTACATTGTTTGAAGATCTCGGAAGATCGAGTCCCTCGCGGCGTAGGCCACAGCCGGATCCGTCATTATAGTACACGCTAAAATTATTTCGAATTTAAGCTTTTCGCACTTTATGCTTACCTTCAGTCCAGACAAGAATCCCGTAGAGAGCGGCTACCTCAATTTCCGATAATTGGAGCTCGAGGCAGTCTCTAACGAGGAGCTTGCGGATTTTTCTGATCATCGGTGCACAACATCTGAACAAGGTGTATTTTGTGACTGAACGAGGTAACCTTACTTGATCGCTTTTGTCTGGTCCTCGCCGGCCTCAAAAAACTCATCGAGGCGGTCACCATCGACATAAGCGGCGTAGTTTGATGCGAGCCGTGAGTCGTCCGGATCCGGGAAGTACAACGCCGTCCGGTAGCCGTCCTCGAGAATATGCAGTTGAGCAAAGGTTTTACGAAAGATTTTCAGCTGAAACAGCATTCGATGAGTCAGTTGGAGGATTAGAGGCACCTTCTCGTCATTGGGCAGGGCCGCGTAAGGATGGAAAGACTCGGAAAGCACATCATGAGTCAACGAAACGTAGGTGTGGAGGAGGTCGTTGTACTGCTTCACCGACGTCTTTCGCATTCTCTACAAACTCGAAGTGTTCACTTGCCCCAACGCGCGTCTCTTTTCGTGTCTGAGTCTGTCACTGTGATGTTTGCACAAAAACACAAGAATGGACCGAGACGGAGTGTTGCGAAAGAGGCGAAGAAAGAGAAGAGAGAGACGCTTACCGTACACTCCTGGAAGATGATGTGCTCGTTGAAGGCGTGGATACTTCTTTTCATTGCGGTGAGCTTACGGTACCCGGCGACGAGTCGACTCAACACGGGCATGGAAATGGCGTCGATCTGAAAGGCATTCTTGTTTTCGTGCTAGGATCCAACCTCAAAGTTCTGCTGCGAGATATGCGGGGCCATCAAGGCGTTCGGGTTTGTCCTTTCAGGCTTCGGGGAAATGGCCGACACTTCGATTATGCTTTCAGGTGATCGGGACATGGTGGGAATGGGACGAGGCAGATCCTTCGGTGGCGGGGCCAACGCGGCGATCTCCTCAGCCGTTGGTGTTGTTGACGAAGAAAGGATGGACGCCGGCGACGACGCTCCTCCATCTTCTTCTACCGTAATCACGTTCTCATTCGACGACGTGAGCGTTCTTTCTGTTGTCGGCGTGCAGTTGACATCTTCAAATCACAAGGTACGCAATGGTGCGAATACCTTCAGCTCTGAGTCCGCTCTTGAGACACCGTCCAAATCGACAGGGTTTGCAACGAATTCCCAAATCTGCAAAAACAAACACTTTCCATTGAGCTGTTTGCGTGCAAGAGCAAATTTACCCCCGATTAGCACCAGGCAGGCGGCCCTCACGTGCACAATGCGCTACAAGAAGGCGTCACAAACTCCGGCTAGCACACTGGAGGCTACATTTTCAGTCAACCGTGAAGGTGCCTCACAATTACGCAGAGGTCCTTCCTTCCCTTCTCATTGTTTGTTAGGATCAATCCGATCAAGTTCACTTTAACCACTTGCGAATTGAAGGAGTGTGAAATTCGAAAGCTGCTTGAGGCCTCGAAACACCAGCATCAGCAACTTACCAATCTCGGTTGCATGACTAGCGATCCGACAGGTCTTCGCGCGTCCCTCGCAGACTCGACGCTTGAAGAACGCGGCGCAGGCACGGCAACACAAGCCGGAAAAGTGCTGGCCGGATCGGCCACGCTGGCAGACCGGACAGCGCGGCGGTGACATACTGTGAAGCGTTGTGTTGTGTTCACTGTTCACTGCAACAGAGATGACTTGGTTTATATCATCACACGGAGTAACATGATGCGTCTCGTAATACGCGTGGTCGAAGGAGAAAGAGAAGAAGGAGAGACGATTGAGAGAGAATGATCGGGTTCAAAGGAGCACATCGTGTCTTCGAGGCTACAGCGGTCAGAACAAGGAGCACAATTTTGAGACGCATTAGAGGTTGCAAGAGTAGACCTAATTCGACTTGTGCGGTGTATGCGTCACAACCTGGCTATGAGAACACTTAGAAGTAGTCAAGAGGACCGGCTTGTTTAATGAAAAGAAAGGAAGTAAGAGTGTTGCGACGGCTCCTCGTTATGAACACTCCTTCACGCCAGCAAACTAGATAAGGAGTGCCATCAGCCAGGAGCAGAAACTATAGACTCTCCTGAGGCGGAATTACTAAGACCGCCCAGTTTTGGGAAACCCAGTGCCAGCGCGGCTCCTCAAGACGTTAGAGACCTTCATGGACTTGACAGGTGTGCCGACTCTAGTGTGTGCGTCAGAAAAGATCGACACAACTTTGAATTTGATCTACGCGCCTGCACACAAAAAAACCAGGGAGAGAAAATTGACCCCAAGAATGGGCGGCGCGAGGCGCAGAGTCGAATTACAACTACGAGACGTCGCATGGGAAGAAAAGTGTGTGACTACAGAAATCGTCTCCGACTAGTGTGGCGATAGGAGTTTATGCTCAAGTGCGGCGGCCTTCACCCTCCTCTCCCTTCACTTGTCTCGTCTGCTGCCTTCACCGAGACTCCGCCACAGCGGGGGTAGCCTACACACCGGCGATTGTGAGGAGCGAAGAGACGGGGCTTGTCTACAGCCACGCTTTGTGATGACTACTTACTCTTCTCCTTTCCGCCCCTTCCCTCTTCTTCCCCTTTTCCCTCTGCCTGGACAATTCACAAAAGACATAAAACGACCAATGAACTAAGGGAAAAACCTGAAGTTCCTTCACGCTCTGGCACTGGCAGAGGAAAGGGAAGACTCTGACGTTCGAGAAGCGAGAGGAGAAATAAATATCGACCAAGTAACGAGCCAAGAAACCCGTCGGGCATAGGTTCCAACCGGGGCTGGGCCGAGAGGTGGTGAGGAGTAGCGGGAAGAGGAGAGGGGCAGAGCTCGACTGATTAATGACACACACTGTGATGTTGCGCGCGCTGTAGAGAGACGCTTAACGGGGGGGGGGGGGGGGGTAGCGACTCCGCCGAGAGGCACAAAATGTCACAAAATGCTTGCCGTGCGCAGGTAGCGGCGCAAACTTTGTGCCGATTTTTGCGCCACCTGTGTGATGTCGTTCGTAACTCTCAGGGAGAACGAAGAATGAAAAACGAGCGGCATTCGCGATCCGCGCCGAAGGGGCGAAGTGAAGGGATGCCCGAGCACAGCCGAGCGGCGGTGCCGTAGCGAGCACACGCAGTTTGTAGCCACACATCGACACAGCGCGCCTCGCCACGACACGACAGTAAACCTGGCAGTCCCAAACACTCGAGAAGAGACTTTTTGCCGCTTCGACAACCCGCGGATTACATGATATTTCTCTTCGTTCCCCTTGAACTTTCCCGACTAATGAGCGTGAAGGGATTTGATGAGAATTGAAATGTCAAGAGAAAAATTATGATATTTAGAACTGACGCAGACACGAAAAGTAAACTGAGCAGCAGGGGAGGAAAGGGGAGGCGGGCTGGGTGGAGTTTGTGACTGTGGCGACACACAGCGCCCCACCACTCCACGACGTTCCCGTGAACTACACCTCTGTGAAGGGGAATGGGGGAGCGACGCAAACGGGGGACGAGCTGGAGGGGACTAGAATTGCAATGAGAGAACGTTGAGGCCCCCCAAGGCACACAAATACACAGTGCGAGAGTTGAAATGTGAGCCTGGAGACTCGAGAGGGAAGAGAAGAAGGTGATAACGTTTGCTCCGGGACCAACGTGATCACTCCTGACCTTCCTGTCTCTTCAGCCACGAAAATCACGAGGCGGGCGGAGGACGCCAAAGTGACTCTATGACTCGACGTCCGACAAATAAAGCATTACGTGGACAGAATGCCCGTGAGTCATTGAGAGGAGAGGAAAAGATAGAAGGACGAGTCTTCTCCTGCACACTGAAGAGGGAGGGGGAGGAAGAGGAAAGGCGCGATGACTCGTCTCATTTCTCATGCGACGTGAACCACAATGTGTGCCAGCACAAATCGGCACAACTCCGCACACAGCACAGGGGGGAAAGGTCGCAATCGTCCGCGACGCCGCTTTCTTCTCACCCACCAGCCCGTTTGCGTCAGAGTCACACTATCAAGATTGTCACCGATTGACTTTTGATGAGAGGTTATGGAGTCTGAGAAATCAGAATCAATCAATAGACGATAGAGATGGAGGAGGAGGATACATCTGTGAAGAGGGGAGGGGAAGGGAGGCGAAGAGGGGAAAGGAAAAGGAAGGCCCACGAGGCAAACGCGAATAGAGTGGAGGCAGCGAGGAGAAGGAGGAGAGGGGAGAAGGGGCGGCCGCGGCCGACGCAGCTGCGACTCCGCCGCCGCCGACGCCGACGAAACCAGTCACATTCCACGGTGTGTAGTTTGTGTTTCTGCAACGTGTTGCTCAGGTCAGAAAATGGATTTCCTCCTCTTTTTCTCTTCTTTTCTCTTCGCTTGGAGTCGTTAGGGAAAACGGTGACATGGCCATTTGAACTAGGGGGAAAGTCCCAAAATGGCCAACAACACAAAGTACGTGATCGACTGATAACAAGAGGGGGGAGACTGGTTTGCAACAAGCAAGTACACAAGGTAGAGAGATGTGTAGGCGACAATAAGGATGGGACTGTTTGTTTGAAAGAAAACGTGTACTTTGGAGAAGAGCACGGATGGCGCGCGTGGCCGAGCTACGAACAACGTCACAATGCGTTCTTTGTAGTGGTGATAAGTACGAAGTGAGAGGGAAAGATGGATCGAATGCAAATTCGACAAGAGACTTTGCACTTTGATATTCCCCAATCCAATGTGTAATTGTGATCAAAGTGACGAAAAGCAATTTCGTCTATAGTTGTCAACAAAGTCGAAAGCGCCTATTCCTCTTTTGACTATTTCAGGATTGCATTTCGTTTTTTTTAGCTTCGCTACAGCGTGTTGATGTGGTCACCTTCAAAGACAACGTGAAACGTGAAATGATGCTCCTGCACTTCTCGCACAACAACGATTGGATAAGTGTACGTGCATCTTTGCACCCATTTTCATCTTAACAATCCAGAAACAAGTGTGACGGTTCTACGTTTCCAACGTGAAATTTAGGGCTGAGATGGGTCTCAAAGTGATTGCAAGCAAACGGCTGCAATGCGATAAGAACGAGAGGCGCTATACGCTTGATCAGTTCGAACAAAAATTGTTTGGTTCCTTGCAAAATTTCTTTCAGCTGTTCAAGTGACAAGTTTCCAACAGGTAACGCTGGGGAATCTTGTTGAATGTCGGCTATATTGGTTGATCCAAGCGTGCTCACACATTTAAGCCTCGAAAAATGTGTTCGACAAATCGGCAAGGGAGCATTTGGACAAGTCTTTCTTTGCAAGTCCGCGCAATTTCATTAACAAGCGTGCCTTTCTAGAGACAGTGAAAACGAATCGTTTGCGCTGAAAGTAATATCAATACAGCAGAGTGACGAGGTCGGAGTCGGTTCATTGGTAAAAGAGGCGGAAATTTTCGCGACGCTGCGGCACGCGAACATTGTTCGCTACTACAATTCCATGCATACTCAGGTATCTTAGTTGTAAGTTTCATCGCTTTGGTTCTGTCATGTTAATGGTGTTGACCTCGACGAAAACGTCAAGTCGCTTGCATCACTGGCTGGACTGCATGTACAATACTTTTAGCATTGTAGGACAAATACAGCCAGTGCTTGTCCATAAAAATGGAATTTTGCGAAATCGGAAGTGTGCATACGGCCATGAAGAATGGAGTTCTATTTACGCACAACTCTCTCGTATGGTACATCTTATTAGGTTGCTTGAAAGCACTGGAGTACATTCACAAGAAGGGTTATATTCATCGGGATATAAAGCCGGTTAGCTTCCTGGCTGACCATATTGCAAACTTTGAAGGAGAACATTATGCTCAACAGGCGCATGTTTCCCAAACTAACGGACTTTGGCATTGCAAAGCAATTGGATGCCACTAGACTTACGTACGGACCTGGTACACAGCCATACATTGCTCCAGAAGCTTTTGACAAATCCAACTACACGGCCAAAGTCGATATTTACAGGTTTGAGAATATTGGTGAAGATGCATCATGTTAAGTCTTGGCATTGTCCTATTTCAAATGATTCTTTCAACTAACAAATGCGAGGACACTCAAGTCAGTTATGAGCAAACGAAGCAGTTTTTAAGTGGAAAGGCCGGTTTTGTTCATTTGGGAACTCGCCGACGTTTTCCTGCTGATTTTGCGGCCTATTTCTCCAAGAATCACGCAGAAATCGCAAAATGGCTCGTTTTGGCTACCAGCCGTGCCCCCGCCTCCGGCGGGGTCCCGGCTGGCTGGGGGGCTTCGCCCCCCAGCCCCCCTCTCCTAAACAAAGGGACAGTGTCCGCCTCCGGCGGACACCCCTTCAATTCCCTCTGGAATGCTCTCCTCATACAGCAACTCTCAACCGCCTCTTCTCCATCTCCCATCGACCATTGGAGCTGCATAGAATACCTCTCCTCCTCCTCGGTCACTGGAGCTGTATAGAATACTGCATGGGCCCTCTCCTCCCCCTCGGTCACTGGAGCTGCATAGAATACTATATGGGCCCTCTCCTCTCTACAACCACTGGAGCTACATAGAATGCTACCTCTGCCCCTTCCCCTCGACCACTGACCGCCCTTCGGGCAGATGGATCAAATTTTGACCTACCATAACCTGGCCTACCGTAACCCGCGCGAATTTTGGCGTGCGCGCCAGAAATTTGAAAGCGTCACAGACAAACGGACATGTCGCGGTTTATTATATGTAAGGATGACGGAAACAAAACCAGAAAAACGCCCGTCAGCTGAACGTCTCATCAAAAAATCTATTAATGATCCTACATTAAGCAATAAGGAAGTGGAGGTGTCCTTGCTATTGCATCACGTAAAGAACGAAGTGGAGAAAGAGAGAATTCAAAGCGCTTCTTTGGAACCTGATACAGTTAGGAAATTGACCTTATGGAAGGAGATCTTGGAAGACTGTATAGAGTTAAATCCGGCCGAAATAAATGAAGCCGTTAGAGCCTTCCAGCCGCCCTCTGACGGCGGCTCGTTTACTCTAGACAGTACGATCGAGTATTTGCGGCGAATTTTATCGATCATTCAAGATTTCGACTCAGGTAATCTCTGGAATTGCGAGCAAAAATTACATGAATTGAAAAATGATCTTTTGACCACCAGTTTCGTACGCTTTCAAAGTAACATTCTGCCTCGTTTGCGGGAAACGACTCCTATCGAATGTCGTGCCAATATTGGAGAACCATCGGCAAGAGAACTAATCTCAACGATTCTGTCGGCCGAAGTGAACGAGTTTGAGAGCGGAATGCCACGCGGTGACGAAATAATAGCTCGAAAAGCGACGTTGTCCACATTCAACATCAGCCAAAGGAAACGAATCTTTTCGGAAATATATTCCACCCAACCCGATGCATCATTGTGCATGGCAGAATTATGGTTCTGGATTGTCAATCTCGACGAACTGCCAACAGAGGAACACATTGACGTTGGAGCGATTGAGGCAGCGACGATCATGGATAGAGAAGGGACAAGTGAAGAGAATAATGTTGACGACAACGACCGTCAAAGGCACACGCGCTTAGTGATGGTTCTCATGAAGCGTCTTCTTAACTCTTGCTGTATACTACAACTTGGCGACTGTCTTCACCAGCACTTCACGAATGCATGCGTTCTCTCGGATCAAACTTGGGGAAAACGAAGTCAACTTCATGTTGATGAGGCTCGCTTATGGCTCGAAAGATTTCCAAAATGGCATCCTCAACGACTGCGCATCTTGAGAGTCTACATTTGTCAAATCAAAGAACTGGATAGACGTCGAGCGGAGTTCGAATCACTAAAAGCTGATGCCACTATGGCTCCCGACAACATCGACAAAGGCGCATTATTAGACGAACTTTGTGCCATAGAAAGGGAAATTAAAAAACTTGCTGATCGAACCTGTGATAATCTTATTGTTAGTGCTTACGGTGAGTTGAAGCTATTCGCTTACAACGCCGAAGACTACGAGACCGTCAAAAAGACAATTTGGGGTCACGTAGCGTACGGATCCAAAGAGTTACAGGTGAGCACGATTTTAAGTAAAAAATCAACGACACGAAGAAATTCGTGGCGCATGTGATACGGAATCGAGCGACACTAAATTTTGAACACTGGGGTGGTGGTAAATTGCGAGATGTTTGTCGAATGAAGGATCAGTTCGCATGTTGGGATCACGTCGACGACATTGACCTGAGGTATGTGCATTGTTTTGATGTTGTCATAATGCTCAAACGTCGAAATGAAGGAGAAGAATGCACCGATGCTGACAATGAGTGGAACAAAAAGCATTCTTTTTAAAATTAAAATGCTAATGAACTTGAGAAATACTGCATGTTTTGATAAAAAAAACAGTTAGATCTGGTCGTGCCTACCATCACAATGATACCATTAGATTGAATTAACCTCTCATTTTAACAGCAAAATGGCCAAGATTGAGCTCTCATTGTCAGAAACCCAATTGGAAAGCGAAAAGGACATTATTGCGCATTTGCAGCGACGATGTGGAGTTCTGCGAGCAATCGGACGAGTGGTTGCCAGATATTCTCAGTGGACGAACGATTGATCCCACTCAGGGCAGCACGCATTTCCAAAACTATATGTGTGGCGTTCCAGAATGGTATTATTTTTCATCGGACCAACGTTCCTTTTAGGGCACGAGGCTTTCGGCGGACAGTTGTTGTCGATAATTTTCAGTTCTACTCTATTTGCGATTGAAATGGAGACACCCCACACCTTTTCATTTGTCTCCAAAAACGATCAAAATCGCCTCTTTTCTCGTTGATTTGCCTCTCCTTTCTCGATGTTCACAGCTCATAGTTCGTATTTCGTGGATCTCGAACCAATGTCCTTACACACTCCGACCCGGCCGCTGAAACGACCCGAACGTGCCCGCCCTCTAAGCCCCCAA
>JAQIXL010002447.1:0-13089 GCA_034700245.1 Poikilolaimus oxycercus | reverse complement strand
CGACTCCGAAAGACCTCTTGGCGTGCGATAAATGAATTTTTATAAAAGTTACTTTCAAATGGGACACCCTGTATATTATGCGCTGCGGAATTATTCTCCATCGTGAATAATTGGCCGTCCTCGATGCTTCGTGGAGCGTGTAATTCAGGCCGGCGAGAAGCCTTTCGATATCAATTTCGAAGGCAAGTCGAATTTTTAAGTCTTGGCCGGAACCCGTAGTGTACCGCTCATCGCTCGGCCCGACGGCCCAGTCCAACCAGTCACGAATGCCAGCAAGCGTTATTTTCGGCGCATACCCGAGGGACAAAGATTGTGCATTGAGCAGTCGAAACGTTGCATCCGTTATATTTGTCGTGAGAGCAGAAATGTGTAGGTGGGACATTTTCCGAGCGTAGCTTCCGCGATAAAACTCGTCCGAAAGAAGTGGAAACGGCTTGACGGTGATATTGACGGTTATACTTGTACGAGTTAGCATCATCAAGGTGCTTAACAGTTCTAGCTTTGGTGCCTTCGCAAGATGCATCGAAGAGATTGAAAGCGTCCATGTTGCCTTATTTCGAGCTTCCAGAAAAGAATCAACGACTTCCGTGTCATTTGCTTGCAGGGAAAAGCCATAGAAGTGGTTCGTTACATCTGTTCCCAGGAACGTTTGAAATACGGCCTCGAATAGTGCGTCTTTCGCAACGCCTTTCTTCTTGACCGCGATCGTGTACGCAACATCGGAAGTGCCGTCGTGTATAGCATTTGAAGTAACGTGTCGTAGCCGAATTTCTTGTCCGGTTTTTAGTGCAATTGAAAGAGTTTCATTGTCGACGTCATCAACGGGAACTTCACTGACAAGACAACTAACAACTCGAACGGTAGGATACGGATCTATACTATAAGGTTCAAAGGTAGCCAAAGCTAAAGTGGTGTTTCGAATTTCGTCGAACACTTCTAGCTCAAGCCAATAGAGCGACGACGGCAGCTTAAGGTCTAAACAAATAGACGAAGAAATTAGAATGCTAACAGCTAAAATCACGAAATGTGGAGAAACGAATGTCAGCTGCATTTTGACACTGACAGCAGAGGAAATCTCACGATCAGAAGGTCTCCTTGGACTGGAAAGAGCATTCTGTCACACGCTCACCTGCCGAATCTTCACGAGAACAGTCGAGAGCGAGCTCAAAAGAGAATTCGCTACGACTTTACACGTCTGCAGTGAAGGTGTTGGCGAATGGCGAAATAACACCTGCCTAACATTCTCCACAGCAGCGAATTCTGATACTTCAAAGGCTTCACAAATCATTTAGCTCTGAGTGTAGCAACTAGACTTGGACACCTCGCTTTATTTTTTCGAAATGTTTATTTCTCAGACGCCCATATCGATAGGATAAGATTGCAAACAAAGTAAACGAGGAAGTAAAATCGAGTTAGAACTGTGCGAGATACCACTGCAACACTGTTAACCACAAAAGTAACGCAACTGAAGTTGCAAGATAACGCTCTGGGACACTTTTTGTGGTGTTAACAAGAGGTTCCTCTGTTGATGTAACCCTTTCTTCCGGCTGTTCTGTGGATGGCTCGACGTACGGTGGATGTGCAATTTTCAGTTGATACTCAAAGTTTGGCCCTCTGGTGATCTCAAAGATAAATAATGGCGCGTATTCTTGCTCGCGAGCAGGCACAATGTTCCATCGTGAATAGTTGACCGCTTTTGAAGAAGTATCAAGTGTACAATTGATTCCTTCAAGAAGCTTTTTCTCATCAAGCTCAAACGAGAATCGAACTCTTAAAGCTTGTCCAATTAGCGTGTTAGATCGCTCGTCACTCGGTCCGACCATCCAATCCATCCAGCCCCGAAGATCCCGAAGCGTAAGCTTCGGCGCATATCCTAACCATAAAAGCTCGGCTCCCAGAAGCGCGAATGTCTCTCCCGTAATATTTGTCTCCGAGGCAGAAATTTCCAGTTGATACACTTCACGAACTTGAAGTTGACGATAAAACTCATTCGACAGAAATGGAAAAGGTTCTTTAGTGATGTTTACGGTAACGTAAACCGGCACTTTCTTAATGAGCAAGTTTAGAAGATCCATATTCGGTGCTTTTTCGAGAAGCATGCTAATTTCCGATGGTCGAAATCCGCCGTCGAGTGCGCTTTGAATAGCGGCGTTGGAGAACTCCACGTCGATTGCGCGAAGTATGAAAGCGTAGATATCCGTGGTCGGAAGAAACTGCCTAGCTACCGCGTCGAAAAGTTCGCTCTTAGAAATTCCGTTCTTCTTCACTTTCGCTTCATATTCAGCACCTTCTTTTGGCGTCTCAAAGGTCGTTTGACGAATTCGAACTTCCTGACCGGTTTTCAGCCATAGAGAAAGGGACTCGTCATCATCGGGTTTAAAGGAAACATTGACAAGAAGGATGATGACGCGAATTGTTGGAGTTTCCATAGCAGGCTCAAACCTGGCCAAGACAAGGCTCTCGTTGCGTTTCTCGTCGATGACTTGTAGTTCAAGAGCGTAGTGAGGCGGTAGTTTGATCCCAGGTTCGCTCAAAATCGAGTGACTGAGAAACAGTAGAAAGACAAACGGACGGAGTCTCATCTTAGGATCAAACGAAAGGTACATTTGGCCCAACCGCCTTGGTTTTTATATGGATGGATCACTAGCATTGAAAGAACAGGTGTTTCTGGCTGTCTCTGGCATTTCCACTTCGCTTAGAACCATTTCACTGCGAAGCTATAAGGCCATGAAGTTCTCAAACTTTCATGATATGAATACCGTTTTCTTTTGAAAAAAACATTTATGTCGTCACGCTCTCGTACACCAGAAGAAACAACAAAAGATGCAATGAGGATGAAACGCAGATGGTCGCACAGGACGCATAGCCGACGAAAACAATCTCCAAATGCTGCTCATAATTAGGTATCCTATCGTTAATGGTAACAGTAAAGTTTCTTAGCGCCACACTGCCGTTGTCGTTCTTTATTGGATCGCGAATCGTCCATCTGCCCATTCCGTTGTACACCGTAAGGTCTTTCCAATAAGAGAGACCGCCAAGTATATCATCAAAGACCACAAAGGACAGTCTTGCTTGAAGAACGCGGTCTTCGTTCATGTAGATAGCCTTCTCCAGCCAACTTCGAATCGAAGCATTGGTGAGAAGAGGCGCATAGCCGATGTTCATTCGTGACGCGGTCATGCAGTCCAACAACTCGTTGGTGATATTTGTCTCAGCCGGCGAAATGTCGAGAGTTGAAAAGTATTGCACCGGTGCGAGAAAGAATGTATCGGGCAGAAAAAGAGCAGGTGGGTCGAAGCGCAGCTGAAACTCTTCGAGGGTGCTGACGCGCCGAAGAAACGACTGAATAGAATCGTAGCTTGGCGCTGCTTCGTAGCTGATTTCCGCCTTGGATAGCTGCAAGCCTCGGTTGCCCACGTAGACGATTAGATCGTCTGACCATTCTTTGTCGCTTTTGGAAAGAGCGAATTCAGAGAATGCATCGCCACTAGGTATGAAAGTGTCGAGAAGATCTCCAAGAACAATCTTTCTTGAAGCGGACGTTTCGGCGAAAACGGCATAGGTTATGTCGGAAGAGTCGAGCGACGTCTCGTTCGCAGCATTTCTTCGAAATCGTAATCTACTCGACTTTTTTAACGAAGTAGAAGAACCGGATGGAATCTTGTCAACCAAGGAAACTTCCACAAAGACGGTCGGGGACATGCTTGATGTGGCAATGAATCGGGCGGCCAGAATTTGAACTTCCGAAGCGTTCGTTATTTGAATTACAAGATTGTAGGGAAGTTTCGACGTCCGTATCTTGACATTAGCAGCAAAGGTTGAAATGGTCAAGAAGAGCAAAAACAACATGCGGCAGCGATAATTTTATTTATCTTTGCCAACAGTGTAAGAGTCAGCCAAGAAAACTCTAAAAGTGCTTCAGGTTGAAGATGGCATTAGCAAAAAAATGTGTCTGCCCATGGTAACGCATTGCTGACAGCGCTTTCAAGGCATGCGTTTGCTTCAAGTTTCAATTTTCGAGCGCGCGTTCACAGAAATGGCTCAAGATTCGAGAGTTGTCGCTTTCGAGACCTGTCATTATGGAAGGTATGGAAGCCTTGCACTTCCAGTTGGCACTTCCATTTTGAGCGTGATCTTGTACAGCATTTTTTATTCAAATGAAAAAGGGGGAAACGTCAGAGATGCACAAGAAAGTTCGCCAAGACTAGCCCTAAAGCGAAGATGCGTGAACTGCGTGCATCGATGCTCATGACGTAGTCATCGGCGGTCTCACTAGCGAGAAGGACTTCTGGGTCGAGAACGGTCGGATCTCCTTTGACTGTGAAACGTCTCACAGGGGAATCAGTTGTACGCGCAAGGTACCAAATGCTCGTCCCGACCACTTTCGATTCTTCGCTTTCGATCATCAGATCGTTCAAGTTCGTCGTGTCGAAGAATGTCTGGTTGATCTTGAAGGAGAGCTTCACTTGAAGTGTCTTGTTGACCTCACTTTCCAGGGAAGAAACGAGCCATGTTTGAATCGATAGAGGAGTGAGTTGCTCGGCTGTTCCAATTCGCAGATCTGTTACGTTGCCTAGCGACGACGTGAAGACGTCATCGGAAATGTTTGTGAGAGCATTTGAAATTGCCAACTTCTTGAGATTTTTCGCCGGCGACTCGAAGAAGGACGACGGCAGAAAGAGAGCCGGCGGATCAAGAATTGTCAATTGAAATTCCTCCGTCTTGACTTGACTGAGAAACGAAAGAAGCTGATCGTAGCTTGGCGCTTCTTCGTAAGAAACTCCGATTTTTTTGAAGCTTGTAGGTCTTCTTGCCAATGCCATCAGAAAAGAGTCGGTGAAATTTCGACTGCTCAAGAAGAGGCTGAATTCGTCATAGCTCTGGTAATTCGCAAAGACTAGGAGAACTGATTCGAAGAGTGAAGTTAAGTTGACCAAAGAGTTGACCGAAACATCGAAGAGTCGATCCACTGCTTTCGTTGCATTCTTTGACTTGACAGAGAGCGTGACGCCATTCGGTGTAGAAACAGACGGCGGGCCACTGACATTCAGCCCAGGGACAAGAAGAATGTTCAGCCCGACATAGGGAAGATTTGCGGAGCTTGAGTTGGTCGTCAGCTTCGAGACCAAAGTGACCCCGGGTGACTCGATGAGAACGATTGCAAGCTCATGAGAACCATTGGGAAGATTGAATTGGCTCACTTGAGCGGAAACGGCGAGGAAACAGAGCGAGAAGCCGACGAGAGCGACCAACATTGCACTGGAATTGCACCTGATACTTTGAGAACAAGCCGATCTCTCGGCCTGGGAGCACTCATACAACGCCGACACCACGCATTTGTACCAGAAGTGCCCGCAAAGTGTGCTCTGAGATTAATGGGTATTCGAGGTTTCAGAAGGCCTTGGGACACACGAACATGTGCCGCCTGCACGTTACCTTGGTGACAAATATTTATTGACTTGCGATTAACACCGACACAACATGATAACGCTCAATAGCAATAACGAAATAGAGTTCATCTCAGAACCATCCCCAGGAGGGTTTTGCGGCACGCTGAGCTGAGGCGTTTCCAAATGGTCGAGTTCCATTGTAAAAACGTACTCGCCTTCGAAATCCGTAATATCGTCCGTGATGCTGAAGCTCCAGATTGGGATTCCGTCGCTCTGCTGAATGCCACGGATTCTCCAGGTTTTGATCTCCGAAGTTGAGTTTCCTTCCCATGCATCGAGGCCTTCGAGCATTGAGTCATCGGGCTCGAAGCTAAGAGCGACTTGCAGGGTGCGATTTGTGCCCGTAACCATGGCATCCTCTAGCCAACCGCGGATTGACGAATTCGTCATGAGGGGCGCCACTCCAAGTCTTAATCTTTTGGCTTTTAGATGTCGAAATTGTTTGTCAGTGATGTTGCTTTCAGCTGGTGAAACAACAAAGGCCGTCAGACTCTCGAGGCCAACGAAGAAAGTCCCAGGCAGAACAATCGGTTCTTGTTTCTCCATGAAAAGCCTGAATCTGTCGGGCTGAACTTGAGTGATGAAAGATTCTAACAGTGGAACATCCGGTGGCTTCAAGTAGTTAATAACGGCCTTATCGAATTGCATCTCATGTGTGACACAAGCTTTGAGAAAGCCGTCCGACCACTTGCGATCCGAAGTGTAGAGGAAGAGTTCATGGAAGACCTGACGAGGGGCATACTTGTAGAAGAGCCACTCGATATTGCTCTTCGGCGTGCCGCTCTTGTCCAGATGCATGTCGACGGTGTAGTTGAGTGGTCCCCAATCGACTTGACGTTTCCGCCGCCAGTTTGCCTTGTACATTCCCACAGTGATAAGGAAGTTAATGGTCGCGGAATCGTTCCTCATTTCGGCTGAAAGCAGGTTCTTGCCGCTGTCCTCGTCCTCAATCGTCAAATAGAAGTTGTAGGGCAACGCGAGCATCTCTTCTTCGGTTTGCGAAGCGACAAGGACAAAATTCAACAAGACAAGCAGAAGATATCTCCACATAGCGCCCATAACCAAAGTAGAAAGGCGGATTGTGAACTGCGAGGTAGGCAATGGCGTCTCTATCGACTTTGTGTAGCTAGCTTCTTCAAGAACTTGGTGTCAGTCGTAGGCGAGGGGGTCGTCACTTCTTTTGCGCCAGAGATGCCCTTTCAACACCGCAATTTTCGGGGCGTTTACTGGGCGATTATCTCTATTTCGAAGCGACAATAACTGCCGGCATCAAATGTACATTGCTCGGGTACCAACACCTCCATATCTTTTTCTCTCGTTCTATTGCCGCCATTGCAAAACTCGCAATTGTCGACGCAAGAAGTGCTCTTTCGCACGCCCATGCTAAAACTTCAGTAGAATGACGAGCCTTTGAATTCTTGTTAAGCTCCTCCGGAATTCTAACCCGCAGGAGAGACCTTTATGACTCAACGTTACCACTACACAAAGGTGATCAACATGTGTACGTCGCATTTTCAATTTGCGAAGAATTAACTTTCAATCAACAATCATGGCACGTTTCTGTCTTTCCTCATGGCTGCTGGAAACGAAACCCGACCTACAATAAAACAAGATTTTGGGCATGCTTGGCGCTTTACATTTTGATAGGCACTGTGGATGTCCTCTTCCTGCGGTAGATCTTCTGACTGCTCAAGAGTCTTCAGCCTTGCGACACGTTCCTCGTATTGGCGAACATAGTCAGGCGAGAAAGAAGCATAATACTCACCAGGCGAATTCAGAATCCTTCCTAACCCGGTCTGAAATGGAACTCTAGCAAGTCATAATGCTAATGCAAACCCGAAGTTGCTCAAAAGCAGGGCGTTCAACAAGTTTCGACGACCAACAGGCTCGCATAAGCTGATAACTGAAAAAGGATTCCCCATTGACTTTCAACAGCCAGCTTACAGGTCTTCGGGACAGGCCGGAGGTTTCTCCAGTCGACTTCCAGTCTTCAGAAATTTGAGTAGGTTCTCAGGTTTAATTTCTGCATACGGATGGTCCCCCATCGTAAAGATTTCGAAGAGAAAAACACCATAACTCCATCTAAAATGGCTCCTAAAGTGTTAAAAAAGGCCTACACATCCGCCATGGTGGTAAAACTTTCTCGCTCAAGGATTTCGATGGCCATCCACTTGTTAGGAAGAAAACCGCCTGCGCGTGACTGAAGGTGACGCCGTTCGTTTCGACGAAACTGACCCACGCTCGCCAACTGAGCGGACTTTCTTTAGCTACTTCACCTCGCTCTTACTTTGGCAACATTCTTGCTATTTATGAACACGTTGCAAGCGGCGATATCCCGGTGTAGTATGCCGCGCTTCGATAAGTAAGCCTGTTGGCAGACTTCGAGAGACGAACAAAACACAAACCATGGCGTCGGCTACTTGCCAGGCGAAGGAGATGAGGTCTCGATATCTCATGGTGTGTCCTTCGTCGATACGACCCTAAAAGGCATGAACAAAGCACGCAAATACTTACATAGATCAGCTCTTCTTTGCTAGCGCGCATAAGGTGCAACAAGTCTCCCTTGCTATAGTACTCTAGCACCAGCACCGGTCTCTCTGGATTGGAGAAGCAACCCAGCAGAGCCATAACGTGGTTATGATAACCGAGTTTTTTCATGAAGTGTATTTCTTGCATAAACTCTTTTCTAGAACAAAATTTTCGTATAAAGAAGCGAACTTGTTATTGTTGTCAGCACCGGATTGTAGAAGCTTCACTGCAACTATGATGTCATCTCCACTGAATTCCATCATGACCTGAGATGTTTGATCATTTCTGGAAGCAGATACTTGAGGGAATTGATAAATGTCGATGATTGGCAAGCGTCCCTTGTAGATGCCGGTGAAGACTGCGGCATAGCTGCCTGTAGCAAGTCGAGTTTCGTCAATGTACAGCTTCTCCGCATCGATCTCCCACTGGTCGCATCTGGGCAATGCAGAGAGCAATCAGAGAGCTCAAAAGTTACTTGGATGCATCGTAGTGTGTAGTCATTTCGACATTGAAATGCTTTGCCAATAACCGTCGGATGTTATGCTTAGGCTTCGGTGTTCGCTTTCGGTAGAAGAAGAACCATCCAGAAATTCCCGCAACAACCGAAACGATCGGCATGAGGACGCAGGAAATCACTGGGAATACTAGTGCAGCAAAAACCCTACCGATGATGAGCAGCCAGCGTTTTGATAAGTGAGCATGCTCATCTTCGCAAGCATATCCATCCAACCAGTACTGAAAGTGAGCAACAATTAAGCAGGGCTAAATACCGCGGGGCAGACGTAAAGTTGGTTAAAAGCATCCTGGTCATCTAGCTCATTTACGAAGACGTCGAACCAGCCATTGGCATAAGTCCGTGCTGTCTGCATTTCGCAACTCGAGAAGTTCTCAGTTGAGTAGTGAGGCTAAATACAGAAGGATATGTGAATAATTTTGGTCTATTGTACTTCGAAGAAAAAAACCCAAATGCATACCAAAACGTGCATGAATATGGACGTCATATGATGGTCGCCAACCATGAAATCTGCAAGTGCTTTGCCGAATTCACGCTCGTGGCTAAGGATCCAAGAGAGATTTGAATAGAGATGCTGAAAATTGACAGTGAGATTTGAACTGAAACAGCGCACAAAATCGGTGCATGGAATGTTCGAGAAAATGAAGAATGCGGTGGCTTGAGTGTGCACGCGTTCTTTCGCAATCTGCTTTGGTATAAGGTCGAAAAGGTCGACTTCACGAGCGAGCCTGAAACTTTGCAAACGAATAGAGAATTTCTCGTACTCTGTTGTAAAGAGTAGCGAAGATGCGTTGATTCGATCGAAATTGCAATTTGAAGCAACGCAACTCCATGTTTCCGTTGGTGAAAGGAACGTGAAAGTGCTGAACAATTGCGAATTGTAAGGCAAAATTTTGAAAGGCGAACCTTGGTGCATAGCCCTCGACAGTTGCATGCTTGCACTTACAGAACTGGACCAGACTCTTGAGATAGTCGGGAAATCGAACAAGATCGTCGTCTACACCAGGCTTCGGTGGCCAAAAGAGACCCAGAGCATAGAACTGCCAATTGCCACAGTTTTGCACGTCTTCATTGCGCCGACCCACTGAAAGTCATCTGATTCAAAGGCGTTAACATAAGCAACACACATAGTGGACAGCTCAAAGGTGGTAGGCGCGGCCAAATATGCGAAGTAGTCGCTGTCGGATCTCCTGTGGGTGCTGCAGTTGCCAGACCCCAGCGAGATTTTGGAATTGCCCGCGATACTTCGCAAACGACTAGAAGGACCAGGAAGAGCAACATTCTTCATGGGGTTGCTGACGACTTGACTAGCACAATCTGCGTGCAAAACATTGACGTCTGTCGTATCGTGCAAAGCAGCTTTCTATTCCCCCGCAAGGTCTGCTTGAGACTGAACGAATTATGTACGTAGTTGCTTTGCAGAATCTTCCGTGTTTTAAACGTAGCGTATTTGTAGCGCTTTTCGAGGGCTCAAAGTCTAACAAAGTTTTATACCAAAAAAGTTTCAGTCATTAACTCGTAGTCAGTTCTTAAGCGATTCTCTTCACACACGCTCAGGATTGTTGAAATCGGAAGCCTACCTGCAAAGATAACAAAGGTTCAGTTTTCAAGCACGTGAACTCTACGTTTCGGTAAGCGTCGTGGATATCGTCATCGTTGGTCACGGTATCGACTGGCTCAAGCGTCTTCTGCTTCGCTACGCGTTCCTCATATTGTCGAACGTAGTCATCGGAAAATGAAGCGTAATACTCGGCGGGAGAATTCAGAACCTTCCCCAGCTCGGTCTGAAATTGCGCTATAGCCAGTCACAATCCCAACACAAACCCGAAGTCGTTCAAAGGCAGGTCTGTCACTCGGCTTTGACGCCCAACAATCTCGCATGAGCTGATAACTGCAACGGGATTTCCCCCATTGATTTTCCGCGGCCAAACATACAGGCCATCGGGGCAAGCTGGAGACCTTTCCAGACGGTTTCCAGCTTTCAGGAACTTTAGCAGGTTCTCTGGTTCAACTTCCGCATATGGATGATCGCCCATTGTGAAGATTTCGTAAAGGAAAACGGCGTAGCTCCATCTGAGAAAGGTCTTTACAGGATTGAGAACACAACAAACATGTCAGACTTGGTTGTGTACGGCTCGCGCTCAAGAACTTCCACAGCCATCCATCTGTTCGGAAGAAAACCACCCGTTCGAGACTGAAGTTGACGCCTCTCATTTCGACGAAACTGGCCAATACCCGCAAGCTAATCAAAGTTCTTTGGGATTCACTGGTACACACCTTGGCTACGTTTTTGCTGTTTATGAACACGTTGCAAGCGGCGATGTCACGATGCAAAATATTGCGCTTTGAAAGATAGATCTAAGGTGATTCTTTGAAGTTTGAAGGAAAACGTACCATAGCGTCGGCTATTTGCCACGCGAAAGAGATGAGGTCGCGATATCTCATGGTGTGGCCTTCGTTGATGCGTCCCTAGAAGTTTCAGCATCTTCTTCATGCAACCCCTTACATAGATCAGCTCTTCTTTTGACGCTCTCAGGAGGCTCAGCAGGTCACCCTTGCTGCAATACTCCAAGATCAAGACGGGTTTCTGTGGATTTGAATAGCAGCCAAGTAGCGCAATGACGTGCGTATGGTAGCCAACTCTCTTCATAAGCTCGACCTCCTTTATGAACTCTCTTCTGAACCAGGATTTGCACTCGTCAAAAATCGGACTTGTTATCGTTGTCTGCGTTTGACTGCAACAGTTTGACTGCAACGATGATGGTATTGCTGCTGAACTCCATTCTGACCTGAACAGGTTTGAAAGCTTTCTTGAAAAGCTTGACCTGTGGAAACTGATAGATGTCGTTAATGGGCAAGCGTCCTTTGTAAATGCCGGTGAAGACAGCAGCATAAGTGCCCGAAGCAAGACGCGTTCCATCGATGAATAACATTCCCGGGTCAATCTCCCATTGGTCGCATCTGCGCAATACGCGTAAAAGCAAAGAGACTCACTTCGTAGCATCATAGGTTGTTTCCATTTCCATATTCAGCTGTCTTGCCAAAAACCGCCGCATATCAACCTTCTTATCTCCCCAGAAGAACCGACTGATCACAAACGCGACGACACATACGAGGAGAGTTACAACACAGAAAATGACTGATTGTGAGAAATGAACCAAAATACTCAAATCTACCTATGGCTAGTATCCAGTGTTTCGAAAGGTGCGCGTGCCCACCAGTGGGAAGTCCACTATGAATAATCTGCAATTTGATAGAATCACCGTTTGGAAGAACAATTCTACACCGTGTACTTACCGTGGGGCAGATGTATAGATGACCAAATACACCCTGGTTGTAGAGCCCGCCAGACATGGTCTGGACCCAGCCATCCCCAAATGCTTCCACCGTTTTCATTCTACATCTTGAAAAGTTGGTTATAGTTTGGAGGTTCTAAACATTCGTATTAGTCGTTCAGAGGCTCTCTCTATCTTCTACCTCAACGTGAAGAAATTTGGTAATCACATGACGACCGTCAGTTGTGAAGTTGGCAAGCATTTCTCCGAATTCGCGCTCATGACTTTGGATCCACGTAAAATTAGGGTAGGAGTTCTGAAGACAATCAAAATTCGACTCAATGGGAGGCATACATAATCTTCACAAGGAATGTTGGAGAAGACTATGAAAGCTGTGGCTTGAGTGTGCACAGTCGCATTTACAATAGCTTGAGGCACAAAGTTGAAGAGGTCTACTTTGCTAGCTATTCTGAAAACCTACGAAATTCGGGGTGGAGTTTACTCAGGAGTGAAGTGAAATGAGGACTTGTTGATTTTTGCAAAGTTGCAATGTGACGCCCGGCAACTCCACGTCTCTGCTGGTGAAATGAGAGTGAAAGTGCTGAAGACGACGCCTTGAAGTATTGTAGTTTTTGAAAGCCGAACCTTGGTTGATATCCATCGACAGAAGCTTGCTTGCATTTACACTGCACAAAGAGGCTTTCGAGGTAGGCGGGCAGTCGATCGAAGTCCTCATTTGCTCCGGCTCTCGTGTTTGAATAGAGAACAAGAGCGAAGAACTGCCAATTAGCGCAGTTTGGCCGGTTGTCATTGTAAATTCCCACTGAAAAAAATCGATTTCAATAGAGGACGTACACTCCGTGCAAGTCGTATTTGGTCGGTATGGCCAGATATGCGAAGTGGTTGCCGTCGGGTCAAACTTTGTTGTTGTAGTTGCGGTTCCCCAGTCGGAGCTTGACTCGCTTGCTTCGATATCCGACGATGTTGTCGAAGTTGCCATAGAAGGTTTGAAGACCACAAACAGGACAAGGACGACTCGCATTTCCTTCCAGGTCGCTGAGCGTTGTGACTGTGACGCAGTCTGTGTCGAAGCCGCACGCGCACGTTCGATTGACGTCTGACTTATCGTTCAAAGCAGCTTTCTGTTCCTCGCGAAGGCCACCCGAATGATACAGCGACTCGTGACGCAACTGCTTTACTGATTGTGAGCCCGTTCTCGGGTGGAAATGGACTAGTGTTTACAGTTTACAGTTTTATTCGTGGGGATCTGAGCAGTATCACTCGCCACGTCATGGATGAAATTCCTCGGGGTGATCGGTAG
>JAQIXL010002446.1:0-13091 GCA_034700245.1 Poikilolaimus oxycercus | reverse complement strand
CTCTCAGGCGAAAGGGTCGCGGGGGGGTCGCCGACGCGATCCAACAGGGTAAACCAGCCTCGCGAAGTTGAACATTTCGCTTGTTTTTCGCCACTTTTGATCCACCTTCACGCGTAGATCATAGATCAAAACTGCGAAATTCGCGCTTAGACCTTTCTCATTTCTCTTCCACGATCTAAACGCGTGTCCCTCTGGTTGTCTACATCGTTTTTCTCTCAATAAACGCACGCAAGGAGCACATCACTCAAAGGCGAAAGGGTCGGGTCGGTTGGGCCAAAAGCGAAAGGGGTAGGGTGGTTTTCAACCACCCTCGGTTAACCACTGGACGCGAGGCAGCCAAAAAGCTTGGCGTCATCTTCAACGAGCTCAAGGCCGAAGCACAACATCCAATGGATAACGTAAGCTTCAAATATTCGAACAATTGCGCAGAAGAACAAGGAAAGATTGAAACGAGCGTCCGCTGAGCTGCACGCCCTCTACAAGAAGCACTTTGTTGTGAATTAATCAACTGAAATTCTCATATAAACGCTTTCTGCTCCAACGCTTTTCTCCCAGAATAATTGGAAGAAAACGACACCAACGAAGATGCGGCTTCCATGAAAATTTGAACTCTATGCCTTTGGACGAAAAAAGAAGACTTCGTTTGAAACGATGCTCATTCTGAATGGAGGCTTCATTTTGAAAACCGTGTTCGAAATGTTTCGATGCAACAGTCACAGCATTTGCTCAAATGAAGAACGACTGCTCTCAAAACAAAGAGCATCGCGCCAGCGATGTGTCACCGAAGACAATTTTTTACACAACGCGTATAGGCTGGCATTTATTTCCAAATTTCCTCCTCGCCTCTCTCTCTCCTCCAGACGCTTCTCTCCCTTCTTATCGACTTTTTTTTTCGCGTGCTCCTTTTCGAAAATGATTCTCTAGAAATAAGCCTCGAGTTTCTATAGCTATGGAAATGGAACAGAGAATGCTCATCCCAGACGGAGTTTGTGAAGAACTACCGAGGCGCATAGCCAGAGCGGTATGTTTGAGAGTTTTTTTTTCCGTCAAATTACACACGTTTCAGTGCCCCTGAGCTGCACGCCTTTTACATACAAGAAGTATTTTGTTGTGAATAAATCAGCTGCAACAAACGAATAAACGTTTTCGATACTTGCACGACTCTCGAACGAATTTGCGAAAACGCAAAACTATGTCTCGTGCAAGCCAGCAGGTTATCGATTATCACCTTCGCAAAAAATTAACACTTTGAATTTCATGCAAGATTTTTGCTGCCCTTTTAGTGACCAAGAAAACGGCTGCGACATTTGTCCATCGAGCTTCGTGCAACTGTTCTGAAGTATTTCTTCTTTACGAGTTAACGAGATTATCTTATCGTGCTGTAGGCATAGTTTAGAAGGATCGGTTCTGCGAGAGCTCCCAACATGACAGGACGAGTTAGGGAAATCCAACCTTTTGTTAGCGAACAATCAGAAGAAGCGAAAGTCCTCGCATCAACGATGGAATCTGAGAGCAGCAGAATAATTTCTACCCCCGAGACCACTTCAAACGTCGACGGTTCCTTGTGGCAGCCCACCGGTGGTACTTCGCGAGCTGATTTCGTTGAGATCAAGGAAGATCGAGAAGCTGGTGTATCGAAAACGGAAGATCAGACTCCAATGACCACTGCGCTTTACAGCACGGCAAGTTCTTTCAAATATCAATAGTCTTGCAGTTGAATCAAACAACACCCAGACGTGTAGTAGTGACGGCGTCATCGCTTGCAAGAAGAAACCCTGCCGACATAGCGGTTGTAAAAGCTGAACGGAAGAAAGGAGTTGCGAGATTGCCGCTCAAGCGTCGAAAATAATGCGCACATTACTGTCGAAAAA
Organism: Poikilolaimus oxycercus; assembly: GCA_034700245.1. NCBI lineage: Eukaryota > Metazoa > Nematoda > Chromadorea > Rhabditida > Rhabditidae > Poikilolaimus > Poikilolaimus oxycercus. Next base: position 11,220 of record JAQIXL010002446.1, on the reverse strand, counting down.
AACTTTAGCTAGTCTTAAAAGTGCCGCACGGTACGAGAAGTTCGAGGAGTACGAGGAGCGCCTCCTAGATGCGGTTTTCGCTCGTTGGAGCGCAATCCAGGGCATTTTTGTCAATCAAAATTCGAGAATTGCCGCGACGGAGTGGGAGAAGATAGAAGCGACGATGGGCGCCCCACCGGGATGTTCCCAGAACGCCAGGGAATACTTTAAGCGCATGATGCAGGTACACATTAAAAGAGAGTAAATGTCTTTAGAACTATCTTCTACATAGGTGTCGCTTTAAATGCGAAGAAAAGATGAAAGAATTAGCCGCGAGAAGAATAGCAGTCAAAGCGTTGGCCGAAAAGGACGAGCTGCGCTTTGCTCTAGAAGTAGCCAAACGACTTTCAACTACGGGAAAATGTTTCGAGTCGTTGGTTGTCGAGGTTGCTAGAGAACCCCACGAAGACAATGTCTTCTTGCAGCATTATGGCTTGATACGCCTATTGAGGCAGTATCAAAAGGTTTCAAACGGCAAACAAAATTTGTTTTAGAGCGCTTAATTTGCAGGAGACCATTTCGGTACCGAAAAGAGGACGAATTCTCATGAGTTACCTGCAAGGAGAAATTTCCAACTTCAAGAGCGACGATTTTGTGAATGATGAACGCTAGTTTTGCAATTTTTCTTCAGATTTTGGTTTTGCAGTCACCGGTGATTGGTTCGCAGCGATGACGCACTGTGTGAAAAATGCTCAATCCAAAAGCAAGACGGATTGTGGAAGGCGAGAAGACGCGAATTGTGCGCAGGAAGATGTTCAGACGGCAAGTCAAATGGAGCCAGTAAAAGCCGTGTCCAGTCAACTATCAGAATCACAAGATCTCTCCTCAAATGGTATCGTCTTCGTGTGATATTTAAACTTTTCAAAGTATTTTTAGAGACTTACATTAATAAGCGATTGCTTGAGGAGGTTCTTGAACGCGCGAGTGAAATCCGCAAATCTTATTTCTGCCGGCGATCTAGCGATGCTGCGAAAGCCTGGAAGGAAATTGAGGCAGCACTTGGGTCTCTTCACAATGCTTACAAGCATGGAGCTCGTGCACAATTCCATAAAATGATGATGAAAGATTTTTTAACGCTCAATTGACTATAGGACAAACGACTTGCAACCACCCCGGAACTTCAAAATCTCCTGGATCGCTGTAGAAAAGTTCGTGAAGAAGCGAAGATCGAAGCTGAGCAAGAAGAACTTCGACTAGCGCTTGCTTTAGCAAAGCGCTGCTTTGAAAAGAATCAGCGTTTAACAGAGAGTATTTCTTTTGAAATCATTGAAGAACTCCGCTCATCGAACAAATTTATTCGATGCTCGGGCACACGGCTCTACGGAACAGTTTTGCAGGACAAGGTTAGTCAACTGGCCTGGCAACATATTGTATGTGATATTTTTATTCAGCCTAGATGGGAGAATAGCCGAGCTGACATTCTTTATAGACACCTTCGTGGTCACAAAATCCCTGCAAAGCCGAAAGACTTTGCGCGAGACGAATGTGAGTTAATTTCCTTTTAATACTAAATCTTTAGTGACAAACGATTGGCTAGTGGCTCTTCGAAAGCCAGTCGCCGGACCGATTTCAAGTAGCCGAGGCACCAAAAATGGATTACGAAAAAGAAAGCAAAAGCCCGCAGCGCGGGATCATAAGCCGGTTGAAATGGATTCGGATATGGATGCGGAGGTTCTGATTTAAGCAAGCTTAACTTCTTTAGTTTATTGGCACTTTCAACGATCAAAAGTCGAAGCGGCGAAAGACGGAGTCCACGAGTTCTACGACAACATTGCCTTCTGTCCCCGTGAAGACTAAACAAGACAAGAAGTCGACTGCCGTTGCACGAAGTGCGACTCAGTCGGCAAACACGACAGCGTCTCCGAGACCTGGAGGTTCCGAAGTGCAAAGGTAAGCCGCAATACACTTCTATCAGCTCCATTTAGTTGCTCTACTCTTCCCGTTGCTAACAATATTTCCACTGCTCATCGCAATGCAACGGCCTCGTCTTCTCACTCATTTCAAGCAACAGAGCACATGAAAATCGAACCATCGCAAATCAGCGAACAAAGCGTTTCGTCACAAAACATCCCCATAGCAGCGGCAGCATTGCACGCTAACAGCGACAAAGCGGCTGAGTGCGCGGAAGATGAAAAAGTATTTGGAGCACGGTTTGAACAGCATTGTTTCTTTCAAGCTTTTGTTTTAGTCACAGAGACGTTCAAGAAGCACGGCAACTGCTGAAAGTCGGCGACCTCGACAGTCGCCGTGAGGCAGCCAAAAAGCTTGGCGTCGTCTTCAACGAGCTCAAGGCCGAAGCACAACAGCCAATGAATAATGTAAGCTTCGAAACATTCGAACCATCGTTTCAGAAGAGCAAAGAACGATTGAAGCGAGCATCCGCTGCGCTGCACGCCCTCTACAAGAAATATTTTGTTGTGAATTAATTGTAAGCAATTCTAACCCAATCAGATCTCTACAAAACATGCTTTGCCGTCAAATGACCTGTTGTCACTGAAAATAAACTTGACGCCGAGACTCTCAGATGCATTCAACAAAAGCGAAAATGTGCTTCTCACGCATCGCAAGCAAGTGTGAAAAATTAGCAGTTTTCTTATTGCTAAAAGAGCGTTTCCTGTCGCTTCTGTCAAAAAACGGACTTCTTGTTATTCTTCTAAGTTGGGCAACTAGGTAATTAGATGAAATCTTTGTTGTCGCCATTCTTGTGCGATGCTTTTTAAGGGAAATGTTTCGTTCACTTTTCAGGAGTACCTTGCACAGAAGTATCGATTTCATTGTTGACTACAGACAAAGGCTGAGCGAGTCACAGAACCTCGGCTATTGATGACTCAAGAAGCAGAAGAGATGGAAGTTCGAACACCGCCGGCTGAATCGCGCGATCTCGATGTCAAGCAAAAACGTCGACAAGAAGCCTCGGAGTGTGTTATCAAATTGGAGAGTGCCGTCGAGAAGACGGTAAGTGAACTTGAAAAGGAATTGGTAAGATAAATTGTGAAAAGGTGGAGCAAAGCGATAGCGAAAACTGTGATTCACTGGTCAAATCGAGACAAGAACGTACGACAACCAATGCCGACACAACTTCAATCGCGAGCTTCCCAACCAGCGATACGAGGTTGACATTTCAAAAAGAAAGTTTTCAAATTATTCAGTGCTTACGAAGAAATTCTCCTGAAGGAAGTATTCGAGCGCTGGTCTGCAATCAGCACCATGTTCGTCAATAAGAACTCACCCATCACACTGAAGGCCTGGAAAGAAATCGACGAAAAATTGGGACGGCCAGCTTTTTCCTCGCGTAAATCCTTCAATTGGATGCTCTACGTAAGAGTAACTATAATTTGGTCAATTCTTTAGGATTTCGAAAAAGATCGCCGAGATTTTCCCCCGAGCATCATTAACCGGTTGAATGAGTGTGCGATCCGAAGAGGAGCCATCAAGAAGAAATCAGAGAAGGATGAGCTGAAGTTCGCCTTGGAGGTCGCTCGTCAAGTCGAACATCATCGGGGTGCATTTCAAAGAATGCTTCGTCAAGTCGCAAACGAAATGATGAAGAACGAACCGGACAACATTTTCCTCCAAAATTTCTATCGGAATTTATTGTTCCGCTACGGTAAAAGAAATGTGAGAGTTTTCACGATTGAGCAAAATAAATGGATGCATTTAAGGAATCCGACGGAATGAACCGAGGCAAGCTTCTCATGCACGCTCTTCAAGGACATCGCATCCCCTTCCTCGTCGAGGACTACCAAAAAGACGAATGTTTGTTAACAGAAAATCTTCAATATCAGCGTAAAAAGTTTCAGTAACGTCATCGTGGCTAGAAGCGATAAAGAAAGTGAAAGTCCGAGTAGCGAGCTGCGTAGTCGAAACGCGTCACGCGTCGTCACCAGAGAAACGACAAACGAAGAAAGTTAAGTTTTATTTGCTTCTCGAAATTTAATGCAAAAAAAATTTCAGCTCTGCATGAGAAAGAGGGTAGTCGTTTCGCGGCCTGCGCGAGCTGAGTACGAGGACCGCCTAATGGATGCGGTGTTTGCTCATTGGGGGGCAGTTCAAGGCGTCTTTGTCAATCCACATTCGAGTACCGTCAAGATGGCGTGGGAGAAAATTGAGTCAGAGATCGGCGTGGCGCCTGAGAGCTTCAAATCGGCCAGGAAATACTTCTACAGCGTGGTGCTGGTACGTAAGAACTTAAAAATACAACGACATCTGAATTTATTTAGCAACGTCTTGCATGCCAGTACCCTGTTAACAACAAAAAGAAGTTGAAAGAATTAGCCGTTAGAAGAAGCGCCACAAAGAAGGCGGCCGAGAAGGGCGAATTAGGCTTCGTTCTTGAAGTTGCAAAGCGTTTCGCTGCAACCGGCGAGAGTCTTGGGACACTCGTTGTCAAGGTTGCTAGCGAACCCGAAAAAGACAACATCTTCCTTTGGCATCACGACGTGTTTCTTCTAAAGCGAAACTATCTCAAGGTTGACTTTCTATACCGCATTAAAAAATTGGATTCTATTTCAGCAACATACTTCGAAGCCGAATCGTGCACGACTTCTTATCAATTTTTTGCAAGGGCAAACTATTAACTTCAAGATTGGCGATTTTGTGAGAGACGAACGTTTGTACGGATTTTTCTTTCAATTCGACATTTTTGTAGTTACCAGCGATTGGTTGGCCGCCATTGGACGCAGCGAGGATACAGAGTTCAAGAACGAGATCGATGTTGAAACGCAACCAGACTGGAATAATGAGAGGAATGACTATTCCAACATGACGAATAAAAATACGCCGGCCCAAGACGTGTTAAGTTGGCCATCGAAAAAGCGGCTCTCCTCGCCAACCGGTAACCATGTAGCCCAAACAGCGCCGTTTTACACACTTTCAGAAGCTTATCGTAAGCGACTGCTTGAACTGGTCCTGGAGAACGCCAGCGAAATTCGCAAGTCCTATTTCTGCTCCCACTCGGCCGATGCCGCGAAAGCTTGGAACGAAATCGATTTAGCTTTGGTTCATCTTCGCAGCAATAACGAGCGTTGCGCTCGCAAGCAATTTCACTCGATGATGGTGAGTGATTTTTGAAAACTTGAATGTAATTGCTCTTAGCGAGATACATCACGAGTTGGAACCACGGGCTTCCAAAGTCTTCTAGCTAGTTGCAAGGAAGTTCGGAAAGCAGCACAAATCGAAGCGGAGCAGGAAGAACTTCGACTCGCGCTAGCTCTAGCAAAGCGCTGCTTTGAAACGAATCGGCGTTTGAGAGAGAATATTTCTTTTGAAATCATTGAACAACTGCGTCCGACAAACAAATTCGTTCAATGCTCGGGGGCACATTTCTATAAAACCGTCCCGCTGGACAAGGTAATGCAGCTCTCACAATATCTTGTCTTGGTTTAGCCCGGGTGGAAGAATAGCCGAGCCGACATCCTCTATCGGCATCTGCGCGGGCATCAAGTTTCTGCTTCGCCGACAGGATTCAAGCGTGATGAGCGTGAGCTACTTTCTTCAGGTTATATCTTTAGTGACCAACGATTGGCTTCTGGCTCTTCAAAAACCAGTCGTCGAAGTGGGATTGCGGAAGACAAAGCAAAAGCCACCGTCGCGACGCCATCGGCCTGTTGAAATGGATTCGGATAGTGATGTTGAGGTAAGTTGAGGTATCAGGCTAATTTTCTTCGTGGAGATTCTTGCTGCTTTCAACGGCCAAAGAGCGAAGCGCTCGAAGTTGACGAAATCCTTGGCTGCTTCTCCGTTAGTTCCTAAGAAGAGTGAGAGATGCGGATCTGGGTTCACTGATTTAACAGATCGAGCAATCACGACAACACCTCCCGAACAATTTGCTCATTCGACGGCTGAAGCTTCGGAAACGTTGTCAAAGTAAGAAGAACCTTTTGCCCCGAGTAATATTTAGCCATCCTACGCGCAGGGTTGCTGCCGGTCGTTCAACCGTTCATCAAAATACAACGCCCGCGGCGAATCGTTCATTGCAGTCGAAAACCGAGCCGTCCGATGTTCATCAGCCCGTTGCTTCGTTAGTTGCAATAACTTTGCTGAGAGAAAGTTCAGATCAACTCCTGCCCCGCCCGACAACGGCGACGAGGAGGGCGGATTTGATTTCGATAATATCATAGGAAATCGTCTGACCATTTTTTCCTTAACCTTTTCGTTTAGCTTTTGAGAAAGAAACCCAGCGCATGGAAGATGAAGAGATTTTTGGAGAGTGGTACTTTGGATTCCATTTATTTCAAGCTTTTGTTCTAGCCATAGAGACGTTCAAGAAGCACGTCGTCTCCTGAAAGTCGGCGATCTCGACAGTCGACGCGAGGCAGCCAAAAAGCTTGGCGTCGTCTTCAATAAGCTCAAGGCCGAAGCACAACGTACACTGGATAACGTAAGCACCGAAACATTCGAACAATTGCGCAGAAGAACAAGGACCGACTGAAGCGAGCATCCGCTGAGCTGCACGCCCTCTACAAGAAGTACTTTGTTGTGAATTAATCAGCTGAAACAGTCAATAAACTTTTCTGCTACTTGTTCAATTTTCGAACGCATTTGCGAAAGCGCAGAAGTGCAGAAACACGTGTGACATATCGTCCAAGCTAGCAGGTTGTCGTTTCTCACCTTTGCAATTCGAATGCGAACAAAATTAGCACTTTGCGCTTTGTGTAAGAGTTTTGATGCCCATTTGATGCTTTCGTTTGTCCGTCGGTTTTCATTTTTTGACTCGTCTAATGTATCCGTTAGCTTTTCAGTTGAAACGCAGAAAGATCGTTTTCTGTGTGAAGTTCTAGTCATGTCGCTCATCAGCAGAGCAGTAAGTGAAGCCAAGCCTCCGCCACCGTTAGCTGAATCGACCGCCAGCAGACTCATGGCCACCCTAGAAGCTATTCCAAACACCAAATTAACGCCTGGCGGTGAAAGATCGAGCACAATGGAAAATATGGTAAGTGGTCCCAAACCGGTCAAGATGTTTTAGGCGAATTCTGCACCGGTTGCTCTCGAAGAAAACAACATGGAACATCGTGATTCCCTTGATGATCCGGAACGAGAACAAGCAAAAACGAATAACTTCAAAACTTCGGTCGATAAGTTTTCAAACACCGATTCGAGGTTGAATTTTGAAAATTAATGAATTTGAACTATTTAGTGAGCGCGCAGTTTACGAAGAAAAACTTCTGAAGGAGATTCTTGAGCGTTGGCCTCTAATAAGCACGTCGTACGTTTGTCGTAAATCAGCCATCGTCAAGCTCGCATGGAGAGAAATCGACGAGAAACTGGGACGACCGAGTGGTTCTTCACGTCCCGCCTTCTTCAAAATGCTCAACGTGCAAAGCATCAGACATAATTTCTCCTGTTTAGGATTTGAAAGAACGTCGTCGAGAGTTCCCATTGAACACCTTGAACCGTTTGAGAGAGTTTGTGAGAAAACGTGCAGCCTTCAAGAAGAAAGCAGAGAAAGACGAGCTAAAGTTTGCTTTGGAAGTCGCGCGACAAGCCGACCTCCAAGGCAAATATCGTCTGCATCATGTCATAACGAAAGTGATGAAAACCGAACCGGACAACATTTTCGCTCAACATTGTACTCGAGACTTACACAATCGATATTGGAGAGCGGTTTGTTTCTTTTGAACTCTTTATGTTGTTTGTACACGCTTTAGGAATATAAACGAATGAGCCGGGCTAAGCTTTTGATGCACTCTCTCAGAGGACATCCAATCCGTTACAACGACAAAGACTTTGAGCACGACGAATGTAAGCTCGCATCAAATAATTCGTACATATTTCTGCATTCTTGTTTTAGTGACGACTTCGTGGCAAGCGGCGATGGAGAAAGCGAGTACATTAGGAAAGAGAAAACCAGTCAGACGACTTGCTGAAAGTTCTCTGCGACACAAGAGAGGGTGCGAAGTTTCACTTTAGAGAATTCTGGATTGGCAGAAAGAAAAGTGACGCTTGGTACGAGAAACGCGATGAGTACGAGGAGCGACTCCTCGATGCGATGTTTGCTCATTGGAACGCAATCCAGGGGATCTATGTGAATTCATGTTCGAGTACTGCAACGAAAGCGTGGGAGAAGATTCAAGAGGAGATCGGTGGCCCACCTGGCACTTCCCTGCCAGCCAGGAGGCACTTGACTCTAATGCAGGTATTTCAAGTAAGCAAAATAAGTCTGCAGCTCCGTTTCAAAAACGAACGCCGTTCTAAATGCCAAGAGAAAATGAACGAATTAGCCTCTCGAATAGCGGCCACTAAGAAGGCGGCCGAGAAAGACGAGTTGCGCTTTGTTCTGGAAGTGGCGAGGCATTTCACAGCGACTGGAAGAAGCCTGGAGTCGCTGATCTCTGCGGTTGCCAGAGGATTCCAAGCAAGCAACATCTTCTTACAGTATTACGATGTGGTCTATTTAAAGCGTCACTACCTCAAGGTTTGTATTTTCAAGCAAAACAAAAACGATTCAGAAGCATGTTTCAAAGCCTAACCGCGCACAAATTCTTTTAAATCACTTGCAAGGACGGAGAAGCGAGTTCAAGCTCAGCGACTTTGAGGAAGACGAGCGTATTATTGTTTCCACAAAAAGATAATTTATTGCAGTTACCACTTCTTGGTTGAGAGCGATTGGGCGCAGAGCAGAAAGCGTATCAAACCAAAATGATAAAGGATTGTTTGACGCGGATTTTGAGGATGAGCAGCCCAGCACGATGGATCAAACCGAGCGAACGGAGTTGGAATCCGCGATAGTATTAAGTCTCTCAAAGTGCGGTATACAGAAATCGTGAACCCTGAAGTTCAACATTTTTAGAAGTTTATAATAAGCAATTGCTCGAACTGGTCCTCGAGAACGCTAACGAAATTCGCAAGAATTATTTCTCTTCGAGCTGCAGCGATGCCTCGGCGGTCTGGAAGAAAATCGAGTTCGCCCTAACGCCTCTCGGAAAGGTTTATAAACACCGAGCTCGCAAGCAGTTCAATTTTCTAATGGTGAGCAATTATTGAAATCGTCAATTCTGCATGAATAGATACGACTTGAAACCACCCCGGAACTTCAAAATCTCCTGGTTTGCTGTAGGAATCTTCGCGAAGAAGCCAAAGTCGAAGCGGAGCAAGAGGAGCTTCGACTAGCGCTTGCTTTGGCAAAGCGCTGCTTCGAAAAAAATCAGCGTTTGACGCGGAGAATTGCTTCCGAAATCATTCGACAACTGCGTCCAACTAACAAATTCGTTCAATGCTCGGGGGCACGACTCTGTCAAACCGTCTTGAAGAACAAGGTCGGTAATTTAGCTCTCATAAGATGCGAAGTCTTGATTTAGCCAGGCTGGGAGAAAAGCCGAGCAAACATCCTCTATCGGCATCTTCTCGGGCATAAAGTTCCTGCTTCGCCGAAAGGCTTTAAGAACGACGAACGTGAGCTAATTTCCTTTTGCCAAATCTTCACAGTGACAAACGATTGGCTAATGGCTCTTCAAAAACCAGTTGCCAAAACAAGAACTGCAATGGGCGGAACTATTGGTAGATTGCGGAAGAGAGAGCCGAAGAGAATGCGTCGCCCTCACTCAGCTGAAACGACTCGGAAGACGATGTTGAGGTAAGACTGAGAAACCAACCAAAGCGTGTTTGCGCAGTTTCTCGACGCCTTCAACGGTCAAAAGGCCAAGCGCAAGAAGCTGATGGACTCGTTGGCTGCATCTCCTTTAGTTCCTGAGACGAGCAGGAGATGCGATGCTGACTTTACTGTTTTGGCAGAACTGACAAACAAGACAACGCCTCCCGAACAATTTGCTCATTCGACGAATGAAGCTTCCGAAGTGATGCCAAGGTGAAAAAGAAGTCTGCCGCGAGTTTTATTTAGTCACCCGACACATCCGATCGCTGACGGTCTTTCGACTGCTTATCAAAATACAACGCCTTTGCCGATTCGTTCATTGCAGCCGAAAAGCGAGCCGTCGGTTGTTCATCAGCCAGCATTTGACATACGAAATTTCGGCTGAAATAATTGAACAACTGCGCACGACGAACAAATTCGTTCAATGCTCGGGTGCGCGGCTCAAGCGAACCGTCTTGAAGGACAAGGTTTACTAATTGAATTTGACACAGGGCTCTCGCGGGGTTCGAAACGGTTCCGAACCCCGGGTTCCGATTCGGTTCGGATTCCGAACCGGTTCGCGAAAACCCCGGTCTGACACGAGAGTTTTCTTTCAGCCCCGGTGGAAGAATAGCCGAGCCGACATCCTCTATCGGCATCTTCTTGGGCATGAAGTTCCTGCTTCACCGACGGGTTTTAAGCACGACGATCGTGCGTTACTTTCCTTTTGCCAAATGGTCACAGTGACAAACGATTGGCTCGCGGCGCTTCAAAAGCCAGTCGCCGGACCGATTTCAAGAACTGCAATGGACGGAACTAGATTGCGGAAGAGAGAGCCAATGCGAATGCCTCAAACGGGTTCGGACGACGACGTTGAGGTAAGACTGAGAAACCAAACAAAGCGAATTTGCGCAGTTTCTCGCCGTTTTCAACGGCCAAAAGGCCAAGCGTGCGAAGTTGATGAACTCATTGGCTGCTTCTCCGTTAGTTCCTGCAAAAAGTGAGAGATGTGGTGCTGACTTTACTGTTTTGGCAGAACTGGCAAAAACGACAACGTCTCCCGAACAATTTGCTCATTCGTCGGCTGAAACTTCCGAAGTGATGCCAAGGTGAAAAAGAAGCCAGCCAAGATTTTCATTTAGCCACCCGCCTCAACCGCTTGTTCATCAAAATACAATGCCTTTGTCGAATCGTTCATTGCAGAGGCAAAGAGAGCCGTCCGATGTTCATCAGCCCATTGCTTCGTTAGTTGCAATAACCTTGCTGAGAGAAATCTTCAGATCAACTGCTGCCTTGCCCGACGATGGCGAAGATGACGACGCACTCGATTTCGTTAATTTCAGGGGAAATCGTCTGACTTTTTTTTTCTTGACGTTTTCGTTTAGCTTTTGAGGAAGAAACCCAGCGCATGGAGGACGAAGAGATATTTGGAGAACGGTACTTTGATTTAATTTATTTGAAGTTGCTGTTCTAGCCATAGAGACATTCAAGAAGCACGACGTCTCCTGAAAATCGGCGACCTCGACAGTCGACGCGAGCAGTGGTTAAACGGGGGGTGGTTGACCCCAAAAAGGCGAAAGGGTCGGTTTTACTAAAGGTTGCCCTGCGGGGCC
>JAQIXL010002445.1:0-13092 GCA_034700245.1 Poikilolaimus oxycercus | reverse complement strand
AGTAGGGGCGCTCGAAAGAGCAGAGAAAATGCTTCAGAATAAGACCTTGCGCGCCCGCACACTCGACTGCGACAACCCGTAACCCAGCCTTGTCCACGGGTCGCCAGTGTCAGCAGCCAGCGAGGGCAGACAGCGAGAGGACCGCAGAGAAGAGAGTCCGGGGGACTCCGGCACCGGGCAGCGGCAGGGACCGGTGGGATCACCGGGCCTCGCTTGCCGGTGGCTATGTCACCTTTGTAATCGTCTTTATTCATTCGTGTCAGATAAACCGCGTCTATTGATATCATTGTGGTCACACGTGGAGACTAGGCCGAGGTTATGCCGAGGCTGAAGAGGAAAGGGGAACACTGTCGAAGGTATTCAGAGTACCAAGTGAGTGCAATGACCCCAAGACTACCGCTACACCCCCTTACCACCAGACAAAACGCTCTTTCACTTACGCCTGAGAGGAAACTCAGTAACCCACGACGAAAAACTTTTCTTTCGAAACAAGGAGAAAATCCAAGGGAACGTCGACGAGAGCAACCAAGAACGACGAGATTCCCATCGAAAGACTGAGTTAGGACGACGACAACTGAAGAACGTCGTATACGCCCAGCCCAGAGGCATGCCCTGTAGTGAACAGGCAAGCCATAGGCGAAATCCATCCGAACTGGAAGTCCCAAGCGAATTGTATGGAGATTTTCGTTCTGTCGTTCGAAGAATTGAGAGATAAAAGATTTATTCGGAGAAATGAGTAGAATGCAATGTTGAGAAGTAGGTGAAGTTTTCTTGTCGGGAGTAGAGAAGATAGCTTCTGATTATTAGACGGGATGACGAGCAAAAGATTCAACGTCCAGGAGAGTGAAGCTTTCGAGAAGAGGTAATCTGAAAAAAAAGAGTAAAGTGAGAGAGAGAAGTTGGGTGTTATTTTTGTCGGTTGTGGTGAAGTCTTACGGTAGTTTTTGGGAAGGAGAGACTTGGGTGGTCTTTGATCACGGAGCAAGAGTGCTCGGTGGTCAGCGTTAAGTAGGGGGAGGATCTTGGCACGGAAAAGAGCGCCAAGACGAAGATGGCGCGAAACCAGAGTGGCCCCGCCCTGCCATCGGCAAGACAAGGTCATTGCTACCGGCAAGCGACCTACCGCCTGCACCGCTGACCAACCGTCTACCACCGCCTACCAGCTCCGAAGACCAACTCGTCAACGACCTACCGTATCCCGAACTCGAAGGACCCTGTGCGAGAAGACCCTCTGAGGCTCTCCAGACCGTCGAGACCGTCGAGACCGTCAGACCGTCGACAACCGAATCTTCGTGATCTACCGTACACCTGCAACAACCGACATCGTCAACCGACTTCACGAACATCTCCAAAGATCAAGTTAGTTTTCTGCGAAGAGGTACGAGTCCATTTTCATCCATCTAACAACCGGGTGAATCTACCCATAACCCAATCTCGCGAACTAACCATTGTTGCGTGAATCCCCACACAGACACATACAGAATCTCACATCGACCCTTTTGTCTTGTACACGACCCATCTCTTCTCTAACTGTCTAATCCGAGATCACAGATCTCACCTCTCGAACAACTCACATCTCATTCACACTTTCTTAGTCTTGGTCTCAGAGAAATCTATCTCGGGAAAAGAAATAAGAACTAGGAAAAGTCAGTCTTGTCTTGCAAATTAGTACTAACCACGGTTTGCAAAAAGTGAGAAGACATTGGAAACCAAGTTTGGAAAGATCCAGAAAATGTCGCATAAGTTCCGCTCGCGCTCTACTTCTGTGCCTCGAAATGGCAATGCGCCAGACAATAGCATGAACCTTCTTTGTGATCTTATGCGCTCTCTGAAAACGTCCAATCCAGACCGTGAAATGATGAAGATTGATTCAATTTCGCGAATGGTAGAACCCTTTAGCGGGGAAGGAAATTACGATTGGGACGATTTTCGTACAAAGTTTGAGGAGGCGTGTACGATTCTGAAGGTTTCGAATGTGGTGGCTAACTACGCGCTACGTCGCTTATTGAGATCAAAGGCTAGCGAAGTTTTCAAGACCTATTTTGGGGATGCGAATTCCAATGTTTCGAGCGCTCTGGATTACTTGCAAAGCAAATTCCAAAGTGACATCGCGTGTAACACCGCACACGTGAAGTTACAGTTCTATTCTCAAGGTGATTTGCCCGCAGGGAAATGGGCTACTCAGCTCCTCAAATTGCTCAAGATGGCGTATTACGGAATAGATGGCGTTCAGCTTCAAAGAATTGCTGCGCACCACTTTGTAACTGGCCTGCGTCCCGAGATTCGTAGAGAGATTCAGCGCTATGGAGGAGGAGACCACAGCTTTGGGGCATTAGTAGATCAAGCTGAGAAATACGAGCAGATGCAGGAAATGCAGAAGCTTGAGAAATTAAACCATTCCCCAGAGATTGATGGAATGCGCGACCAAATACAGGGACTTAAAAGGGAAGTTGAGCGACTGAGAGAGCAATCGACTAAGAAGGAAGGTGTATTGAATGAGCGGGACCTTGCCCTAATTAGCGCCATCTAAGGGAACCAAGGGCCACCCCGCTATAATGACCCAGCGCCGCGCTATAATCAATATCGCTATCCCAAACCCCAGCGAAAGCACGAGCCAGATGAGAGACCTAGGTTCAATTCCCAAAACCCAGGTCGAGGAAATCGATCTGGCTATAGGAATAACGGGTTCCGAGGTAATGGACGCGGGAACTATTACAATAACCGAAACGCGAATTTTCACCAGGCGCGCCCAGGTGCTAATGGTCCGCCCCGCAACCGCCAATGGGTTTCCACGGTGAACGTGCAAAGTGATGAGCATGAGGAAAGGAATGAGACCCAAGAAAGTGCCCAGGAACCACGGGAAGAAGAAAGGAGATCTCGTTCACCCTTGAGAGGAGCTTTCGCATGGAATCAAATGGTGCTGGGAATAGTAATGATTATGGGACTTTGCTTTTCATCTGCTGCGGCGACCCCTCTTACAGATCTGACTAAGTTGTACTTTTGTGGACCCGCGCTGGGACGGGGAGGATTTCTTGTTGCCCCACCAGTAGTGACCGATTGTCCCCAGGAGAAAATGGAAGCAGTTGTGGAAGCAAACATCACTGTGTTTCAAATGCAGCGATTGAGCTTTGCACACGCGGCCTATAGATGCTGGATAACGGTGTCCACTTATCATACAACGGGCATTTTGAGTTTCTTCGACACCCCGACTTTTGTTCAAGCTAGCCGTCCTGTTTCGGAACAAGAGTGCATCGGAGCAATGCAAACTAAGACTTGGGCAGGAGAAAATCTTACGGAATCGGCTAAAGGTTTCTTTAGAACGCGCGCACAAGAGGTTACAGCTAACTTCTGGGTTTCAAGTGACCATGAGGTGACCGTTTTCCATTTGCTCGAGGGAGTTATTTACTCAACTTCGAACGGAGGACTGAGTTCGAATCTTGACTCATTGCTGAGCTGCAAGTTTTCGGATAACAGTTGCCGAACGAATACCGGAATAACCCTTTGGGACCATAAGGAAGAAGTTGTTTCTTGCCGATTCCATAAACGCGCAACATTCCCGGGATTAGTGACGCGCACTCGAGTAGTCATTGAGCAAATTCAAGCAGCTTTTTCTCTAGTTAATACTAGTGTTACGGAAATGGATCGCCCTTGTTTTGGAAATATAACACCGTACATGACAAGTACCGGCGCGGTACTTGCTTTTGAAACTTTTCCTGAGGAAGGCGACCTTGAACGCGCATTAGTTGAAGCTGAGCAAGAAAGTGATGAAGTTATGCCCACTGAGTTGAGTAGAACGACTACTAGAATATTTAATGAGACAAGTGGAGAAATTGATGAAGTGGAAAATGAGGCGAATGCAACCACAAACACAGAGCCCCGTCACAAGAGACAAGCAGATTTTGGTGTGGCAGGATTTCTGATGCATCAATCTTATTTTCCCGTACAGACTACACAATCCTCACGCCCCGACACCACACAAACTACAACGCAAGTGCCGATTTCCACTCCAACTAGTTCTCAGCCGTTGTCTGAACAAAGTTTCGATTCAATAGAGTCGTTTGAGGAACTAGAGAAATTGTTGGAAGCTAGAGACTTTTTGAATGATGAAGTAGTCCAGGAAGACTTTAATCACCATCGGCAGAAGCGTGATTTGGCTGATTGGTGGAAATCCTTTTTGGATTATTATACGACCCAACCCCATGTAGAATTGAGGAAGGAGATTCAGGAAGGATCGGGCCTTGACCAAGAAGAACTGGGATCAGGGTTAGAAGATGGTTCTGACTTGACTTTTGTTGACTATCGGGATGTTAGTTTGATCCGACAACGTAGATCAGTAGGAGTTGTAGAGAAACTTCGTAGAGAACAAATTAGATCTGGGAAGACGTTTCAAGAGTTGTTAGTCAAAATTCAAAATGATGCGGAATTGAGACGTCGGATGGATTTGACATCCGCAGAAGTAAATCGTTTGATGGAGACTCGTCTGGATGACGTCGAACTGACAACTTTGAAGCCAAAGGGTAGATTAATGGAGGCTTTTACAACGATGCGTAACCCAGCGACCCTTCCCACTTTAGCTCCGGGTATTAATGAAGCAGTAGAGGAAACGAGGAGTTTTACTACGGATTCCCCAATTGCGAGTTATATGGAAGCTGTTGCGAATAATTTTTATGGAGAAGTTGAAAACGCGTCAAAAGAGCATAGGGCGCGAAAACTTGCTGAAGAAAGTCAATTGAAACGCCATTTAGACCAGCAGCAACATTGGGCTAACGCAGAATTTGTGAGAGCAGCTGACCAAAAATATATGAAAACGAATTTTGATGCGCTCTTTTCGCGAGTTTGTAATTTGCGCAAACAATTCTCAGAAGTCGTAGAATATCTTTTGAGACTTTCACCAACCGCAGGCGCACGCATTTTACTCCGAAAGCAGAATATCGCAGCGCGATTCCAAGGGACAGTTTTGCGGGTTACGACTTGTCAAACGATTGTTCCCCAGAAAATCCATTGGAGTCATATGATTAAGAATGGATCTACAGTGACTTGTTACCGTTATATTCCCGTTATCGATCAGATGAATCGAACTCTATTCTTAATTCCGGGTTCTCACGACCTAGTAGGATATTCGGAAAGGCTTCCGTGCTCAGAAGTAGTTCAAGGGATCTTTATGGGACCCGATGGGTACCAGACTGAAGATGGGTCAGTAGTTGTAGAACAACTGGAGGAGGTAGAATTAGATAGGCCAGAAATGCCATCGGTTATTCTTCATGCCCCCATCCTTTTTAATACTGACTTTGCGGAAGATCCCCTAGAACTAGAGTCCACTTTTTCGGCACGTTTGAGTTCAATTGAGAGAAGCACTGCTTGGGCTAGACATGCACTGCACGCAATGGGAGTTTCTTATTCACCACAAGCCTTGTTTGATTCGGCGGGAGAGAAAGCGGCCGAATTTGCAATTATGGTCAAGGATGAGGCTACAGCTTTTGCAGAAGAAACCAAGAAAGCGGTAGTTAGAGAAACTGCTAAATTTGTAGGCGAATATGTTATCTTTCCAATTGCAATGATTCTTCTGGGAATAGCAATAGTTGCTTGTTGCGTCAAGTTTGGATGTTTCCGGACAGCCACAATGACAGCAGCAAAATCGGTTATGTCACTAGCTTCGGGAGTAGTAGACTTAGCACATGAGACAGCAAAGGATTCTTATCCGTATGTTAGACGCTTTGCGGAGAATTTCTTTAAACCGGTACAACCAGCAATTAATGCACACGCGCATGATGAGTATTGCACTGACAAAAAGGCACCTCTCCCAGATGGATGGAAAACAGCGGCCATTCGCATGCTTGGAAGGATCAATGCGATCGAGATGGACCGATTTTCCATGAAAGATCTAGAAGCAGCACTTGAACCAGAAGTGCTCACGAAAGAGGTGGCGGGACCGAGTACGGTTCCTCAAGAAGAGAGCGAAAATACTCTTCAAAATCGACGCGAAGAAGTGATTGATGAAGACGACAACGAGACCAACGATTCAAACTTGAAGAGACACTATTGCATGACGGGTGATAATTGTTCGTGTGAGATAGATACTTGGAGCGAACAACACGAAATTGAAGAGGAGAAGGGTGCTCAACTGGCAATGGAGCTACAAATCCAACAACTTTTGGAGGAGACGGCGAGACAAGAAAGTGAGCTACTCGAGCTCAAGAGACGCCAGACGATGCGTGACAAAAAGGTCGTAATCAATGAACCCCTACCACGACGCCGCCCAGATGCTCCGCCAGCACGATTGTCTTCTCCAGAACCGCATGCTGATTTTGAGTTTGAAGAAGCACGAGAACCACGCTCACTTGACCACCAGTACCGCATGTCAAACCGCACGGCACCACAGCAGCCATTAGGGAAGAACATGTGGGATAGTCATTTGTTGGGAATAAGAGTTCCCCCGAGTTCTCGACAAGACGGAAGAAAAAGTAAGAAAGATCAAGGTCCATGTATAGGCTACATCAATTGTTTGGTTGATGAAAGTGGGTTGGCGTACCCATAGTTAGTGGAGTCCCGAATGGGAAGAAGCCTTGGACTATGTTGATAGACAGCGGAGCAACAATTTCGCTCTGTTCGAAATGTAGTTTGGTAGAACGCGGAATTGAATTTTATCAAAGAAAACAATCCCTCGGTACAATAATGGTGAGTAATCAGTCTGTTCAAATAATCGGCTTAGTAGACTTGCACATAGGTATGGGAGAACAGGAATTTGAGATGTGCGTCCCAGTCTATGAAGGAGAATTGCCAGGAATAGAAATGATCCTGGGAGGAGATTTTAAGCTGATGACTGAAGACTTGAACTTAGAGTTGAGTTATTCAACAATTAAGAGGGAAGTGTACTTAGGAGAAAGCGTTTTGCCATTTATACAAGTAGAAAAGACAAGCGAAGAGTTAGAAGCTAGTCTAGGAGAAGATGAAAAGATGGAGGAATTTCTGCATGGACTTTCACTGTTGGAGACAAAAGAAATGGCAGAAGATGACAAACTAGATGAGTTAGACGATTTTTGGTTTGATACTGAGCAGAGTGGTAATGAGGAAGAAAATGAGGATTTTGAGGAGGAAGACGAACAAGAGCAAGAGAGCGAAATAGAATTGGAAATACCGGCTCGTCCTCTCACGCGCCGCTCGTCAACGTCGCCTCAGAATTTCTTAGGAAATTGTATGACCACTCTTTTGCTAGTTAGCGCGATTATTAGTCTAAGTTTGAGCGTAGCAGACGCTAGAGCCATTTCTTTGGAAACGTTGCAAGAAACTAAAAACAACGCGCGTGAATTGCACCACCAAATCAAGTTGTCATGGAGCTTGATTCCAACTTTATCTTGGGATAATCAAACAATTCTACTTCCAGAGCAAGAACAGGCTTTGGCAGTGATAGAAGAGATCATTCTTCAAGATAGCTATCGCGCATTGAGACACTTAAGCATGGAAATATTGGGAATTACAGGAATTTTCTTTGGAATTCTCTTTTTAGCACTTTTTAGTGGTGTAGAACTAGCGCGAAGAATCCTAAAGTTGAAGGAGAAATTCTTTCCCAGGGAACAAAGCTTTGGAAATGGGCACAATTCAGACCGAAGACAGCAAGTTCTTCAAGAAGTAGAAAATGAAGATCAAAATGAGACGGCAATGGGTGCTACTAACTTGAGCGATAATGACGGAGGAGATGGTCGAGTAGAGATTGAAGTTCGGCTACCAGGTAGTTCGGCTTGCGTCTCGTCTGAAATTCCATCGCAATTATATCCGTCTGTCCGTTATGCACCCCCTCCGCCTCGTTACCAAGCGCTTTTTGAGGATAGAAATTCGCCAGGAAGGAAACTTGGTGATGTTTCTGCTGTTTTATTCGGAGCTAT
Organism: Poikilolaimus oxycercus; assembly: GCA_034700245.1. Classification (NCBI taxonomy): domain Eukaryota; kingdom Metazoa; phylum Nematoda; class Chromadorea; order Rhabditida; family Rhabditidae; genus Poikilolaimus; species Poikilolaimus oxycercus. Next base: position 5,212 of record JAQIXL010002445.1, on the reverse strand, counting down.
TCACCCAACCCCAGAAAATGTTCCAATTATACCGATTGAGCTTGAAAATAAGATCGCTTGCGAAAGTTTAGTTGATAGTGGAGCTGGACTTAGTCTAGTTCGACGTTCTGTGTTTGAGCAATTAGGAGTTCCTTTTAAGAAATTTGATCAGCCTTCGTATGCGACGGCTGCGAACGGTACAAAAATTGTTCTTTCGGGTTATGCACTAGTTCAAGTTAAAGTAGGATCGTATACTTTTCCGGTGGAATTAGTAATTTGCCCGGATAACATGACCCCAACTCAAGTTTTGCTTGGAGGAGACTTTAAAGCGCTCACAGAAAAACGAGGATTAGCTATTCACCACTCTTTAACTAAGCGCGAATTCTACGTGGGAAATGAGATCCTAAGATTTGTAGGCGAGCGCTGGAATCGAGATGATTTGATGCTATCAGATGAAGAACGCGTAGTCAAAATTTTAGCTTCGCGCCCATTTATTATCCAAGCGCGTTCAGAAGCAATTAGCGATTTTGGGAGAGTCGACACGGCGTTACCGGAAGGTACTTTAGTAATTGTGGAGAATTCGACATCCCAAGGGGTTCCCCCAGGACTTTTTATCGCTAGGAGTTTATCGAAAGTGCACGCAAACGGGCGTATTTCGGTGCGCTTAGTAAATTTGACGTACGCGCCTTTGCACGTTATGAAATTGGAGATAATAGCATCGGCTACAGTTCTAAATTCGCAAATTTCACCACAAAATATCGTCTATGCCTTGAGATTTGACGATCTGGATAAAAACCCGGGTCGGCAAATTCAAGATGGGCAGGAGTACGATAGCGTAGAATTAAATTTGGACGAGAAAATTTACGATCCATCAGTTCCCTATGTGCCCATGGATATTGAAAAGGAGATAAACTGGTCAGGTTGCGCTTTTGATGAAGAGGAGAAAAAGCAACTGATCGAGATTTTGAAGAAAAATATCGACGCTTTTCAAGAAGAAGGAGGTCCAATTGGGTGTTATAAGGGAGTGGCCGATATTGACATTGAGCTTATTCCAGGAGCAAAACCACCACAATGTCGTCCCACAAAAATTCCAGTTGGTTTAAGGGAGCAGATTGAGAAGCAATTAGCAGCTATGGAGCGGGACGGAGTGATAATTAAGCGTGATAGTCCATTTTGTTCACCAGTTTTGCTAGTCCCAAAACGAAATGGGGAATATCGATTTGTCGTTGATTTGCGAAAAATTAACGCCCTTACTAAGCGATTTAATTATCACCTCCCTGAAATTAGTACTGTCTGCGAACAAATAGCTGAGAAGAAAAACATCTTTTTCACGTGCATAGACATTAGCAATGCGTTTTACCAAATCCCGATTAAGCCAGAAAACCAAGAGTTGTTTGCGTTTACCATTGGGTCAACGTACGTCTTTTCAAGGCTTGCCATGGGTTGGCACGGCAGTCCTTATGCGTTTTCCAAAATTATGGAGAAATTTAGGCATTTGGTTAAGTGTCAAATTTTGTGTTACCTTGATGACGTGGTGATCATGAGTGAAGACGCTCGTTCTCATCTTGATGCCATCAACAACGTCTTGAGTAAGTTGATCGAGGTCGGTTTACGCCTCAAACTACAAAAATGCCATTTTGCACAGAAAACAATAGAATATTTGGGCTTCAAAATTTCGTCAAATGGAATTTTACCCTCAGACTCTAAAATTAAAGCTATTTTGGAGTACCCAAAACCAACTAACTTGGCCGAAATTCGCGCGTATTGTGGTTTAGTGGGATTTTATCGCAAATTCATACCCGCATTCTCTGATGTAATTGCGCCAATTGCGAAACAGCTAAGAGAAAGCGAAGGAGGCTTCACGTGGGGTGAAGAACAGGATAAAGCGTTTGAGACGCTCAAAATTGCATTAACAACCCCACCTGTTCTTCGTCCTCCGGTGCCGGGCCTTCCTTTCGAGATCCACACGGATGCATCGAAGATCGCGGTGGCTGCAGTCCTGCATCAACGTCATCCAGAAGGATTAGCAGTTATCGCCTACGCAAGTCGGGTGCTAAATGGGTGCGAGAGTCGATATGCAAGCGTAGATCTAGAGGGCCTTGCTGTAGTTTTTGCAGTAAAGCACTTTCGCCAGTACATCCTTGGGAGTCCCTGCAAAATAGTCACAGATAATAGCGGCTTACTCGCGCTGTATAAATCACAACACGCGGAGGGACGACTGCGAAAATTCTTACTACTGATGCGCGAATTTGACCTGACTTGGGAGTATAGAGCAGGTGCTAAAAATGTGGTCTGTGACAGTTTGTCACGTCACATAAAAAGACCACAAACATCAACGGAGGAACAAGGTAAGACCCCAGTGGAGGGAACCAATGCGAAGAGAGAGATCGGAGTCGCAGCGGTTGAGGCCGGCCCCGAGACGGGAATGACTGCGACGCATGAGAGCCAGGGTGAGCCAGAGGCAACTCAGCCTCTTAGCACCTCGGCCCCGCGCATTGATTTCGCTACGATGGTCTCGACCATCACCGAGCAAGCGCATGAGAAATTGCAAGTAAGCGAAATGCCGCACGAGCTACCAGGGCGCGACCAGCTAAGGGAAATCCAGCAAGCGAATGAGGAGATCGCCCAAATTTGCACGTTCCTTGAGACGGGTGAGGCGCTAACGAGTAAGGTCGCGATGGGTAGACTGGCTAGGCAGGCCGAGAGCTTGGTGCTAATCGAGGGTTTGCTGATGAAACCAGCAGACTCCGCCCACCAGCGACCGCGAATCGTTTTGCCTCACGGACACGCAGTTTTGAAAAAGATCGTGCAATATTTTCATGGGGAGCCCACATTAGCAGCACACTCAGGAATTGATCGAACAATGTTCCAAGTGGCTCGATTTTTCTTCTGGGTAGCAATGAGAGACGACGTGGAAGAAGTGGTAAAACAATGCCATTTCTGCCAAACACGCAAACCACCAGCACGCCGTCCTTTTGTAGCAGAAATGCTTCACACATCACAAGCGCAAAAACCTTTTGAGCATTTGTCGATGGATATCATTGGCCCATTGACAATGACGAGACAAGGACACAAATTCATTTTTGTTATTGTCGACAATTTCTCAAAATACATGATCGCAATTGCGTTAGAAGATCAAAGAGCAGAAACACTAGCGCGCGCTTTCATGGAAAACGTTGTTTCTATTTTTGGAGCACCGCGCATAGTCACAACAGATTGCGGATCCAATTTTGCGGGAAAAATCTTCGCAGAAATGTTCCAAATTCTTGAGATAGCGCATTCCTTTTCAGCCCCATATCACCATGACGGAAATTCGGGCGCTGAGCGCGGAAATAGAACTTTGGAAGACCTGCTCGCAGCTTTTACCAATCAGCAGCAGGACAATTGGAATGAGGCCTTACCATTAGTTGTGTCGGCGCTGAATAATTCTTCTGCTGCGGGTGCAGGAGGCACCGTGGCATTCGAAGCAGTTTTCGGCCGGCAAATGAGATTGCCGCTAGATAATTATCTGGAAACGCCATTCCCAGTTTACTCGGAATCAGATGATTATCTTACACAGCTAAAGCGCAATTTGCACACGATTTGGGAAAAATCACGAAAAGGCATTGAAGCGGCGCGCCAAAAACAAAAGCGGAATTATGATAAACGCCGCCATGCGCGCCCCGAGGACGAGGTCGCACTTCAGAAAGGCGATTTGATCATGGTAAGAAACCACGACCCATCGGCGACGGCCTTGTCGCCAAGGTACATCGGTCCTTTTGTGATTGAAGGTATAAGTTTCCCAAATGTATATATTTGTACAGGTTTTAAAGGGGGAATTAAAAAGTTTCATGTTAATGATGTCAGAAAATATCATTCCCCAGAGTTGGTAAGTTCGGCTGAAGAAGAGACGTCAGACGTGGAACCTGAGCACCGTGAAGAGCCGGTGCGACCTCCACGCCATCGTCGCGCGCGTTCACCATCGCCGCACGACGACGACCCGCCCGTACGACCACGACGGTCGGTGCGCATTGCCGAGCGCCAACAACGACAATTTCAACATTAAGGTTTTGTTTGATAATGGTTTTTGATTGTTTTGTAATAATCTCTAATAATTTTACTCTTTAAATAGCATTTAAGCCAAAGAAGTCGAGATGATCAGCCCCCCAAGCAGTCCAATTTTGTAAAGGCGCCTTGCCTTCGTGAGCTTAAAAGTTCTTTGAGAAGTCTAGGCGTAGGCTCAGTGTCCTCGGAGATCTACGATGGCCTTTAGGAGAACCGTGAGTGTTTCTAGAGTGTTGGTTCTCCTAAGCATACTAGGTAACCTCGCAGTTCCAATCCCTGGCCTGTAGAATGTAAGACTGCTAGAGTGTTGCCTCTTGAGAACACTAGGCAGTCTCGCGAGTCCAAAGCCTTTCCCTTATTTTCCCAAATGTTACTCATTCTCCACTTTCTTTCTTTTATCAATATTTACTCACAACAAATTTCCAAGAAATCTAGATAGGTTTCATTTCGAGCATTGAGAAGAGGCCAATGCCCAACTTTCGGAAGTTTCGGTCTTGCCACTCAAAATTGCTTTCGTCCAAGAATTGCCATCTAACAATACGCAACGCGCAACGCTTTCATTCTTTTGAGAGGGCGCTCTTGGCTGCGACGGCCTAGATCGGCCAGTCAAGATCCCTTGTCAAGCCTTTTTGCTACGGTGGTTGAACACCGATGTGGATTGGCGGGTTCGCCCTTAAACTGACGTTCAATTTGTCAATTTGTCTTTCTGCATCCGTCACCTGCATCCTTTTAACGCATTCTTCAAGTCTTTTTATTCAACAGCACGCAGGCAATTATTTAGACAGAAGAGTCACAGACCATCAGAAGATCCCAATGGGACAAAAGTGCCACTGACCAAAAACTATCAGAAAGTCTGCTAAACGACATCTTATCTGAAACCTTCGTGTTTCCTGGAAATTCTCATTTTACTCAAACCTTTTCTTAAGAAGTTTTCGTTCCCCTTTATGATCTCTCTCAGTTGTTCTGTCTTTTACGGCTTCGCTAACTCGAGGGCGAGTTTTTGTGGAGCCGGGGGAGACGTAACCGCGAGTCGGAATTTTCTGGCGAAGCCGTGGACTCGGCGACAAAGGAGAATCTTGACGCGCGGGGACGCGCTTCTGCCGAGGGGGGAACGTAACCCATCCTAGTCCACGGATCGCCAGGGTCAAAGGCCAGCGAGGCAGGCAGCGAGAGGAGACAAGGGGAGGAG
>JAQIXL010002444.1:0-13094 GCA_034700245.1 Poikilolaimus oxycercus | reverse complement strand
CTGGCACTGGAGAAGCCCGGGCAGTAACTCCATCCACGGGACCAAGCCTCGTCTTCCCCGTGCCCAGCAGGCGTACAGCCTTGAAACCTGGGAAAAAAAAATTTCTTTCAAATTGACTCTTTTTGAAATTTCAGTCACCTTTCAAAGTTTTGGGCGCATTGTCGATCAAACATATTGAGCAATACTCACGTTATGTTTTAGGCTCCACAAATGCGCCTTCATGAACGTTCATAGTCGATGTTGCAACACTTAAAGGAAGAGAGCTCTGTTACTGGTAAAAGTGTCACTTTGAATTGCAAACAGTTTGCAGAGGCTTTCATTTCATAGTTTTGTTGTTTGATATCGAGTTGCTAAGATCTCTGCGAGGATATTGTGCACTTTTTGAAAATTGCTTCACGATTATGGTCGATCAGAAAGTGAGTCAGGTTCGAGAGTTAATTTTTTCTTATTGCAGGCCAAAAGTAAAATCGACCGCAGCAGCACTTTCTTTCTCAACGAGATGAATTTAGCGCATATTGACAGGAAATGTGCTAAAAGGATTGGAGTTGTTGGTCCAGATGGTAAGGCGAGCTGCTGCACGCAATGAGGATTTTAAGATCAAACAGAGCGATGCAAGAATCGCTTTTCTGGATTCCATTTCAAAGTTAATCGACAAGAATAGACGAGAAGTGAAGAATGCGGAATCGAACTTGCCACGTAAGAAGTTCTCATTTTTTAAGCGATGATTAAGATTCGAAATCAGCAAATTGAGAGGAAGCCATAGAAGCCAGCAAGAAGATGAAAAAGTTCCAAGAAAGGAAAAATTTCGGATGCATTTCTTGCTCTGTGTCTGCGTATTGAGCCCCCACATCTGGTCAAGATAAGTGTGAGCATTTACGACAGAAGAGTTATTTATTGAAATATTGCTCCGATAATATTCACATCGAGTTCATTGATATGAAAATTCATTTCGTCTTAAAATGATGAAAAATGATTTGCTCAGTGTGCAAGTAGGTTGGTGCGGATACTTAAATACGAGAAAAAGAACAACTCAAGAAAAATGAATTGATAATTAAGACGACCACGGATTGATCAAAACAGAATAAAACACAAGTGTTCAAATTATAATCTTCTTGTGCACCTTATGAAATAAATATTGTATTTTATACCTTCGATAATGTGTTTCAAGTCAGTGAACACCGGTGATCATAATCCAACACGTTCCAAGCAATTCGACTTGACGTGCCAACTTTTCGTTTGGCAGAATTTTCGGCAGTTAGTCTAGCAACCGAGCATCAAGCAAACTTTAATGCCCGAATGCTGAACAGAAGGGTGATCCGTGGCGCGAAGGAGAAGAAGAGACGCATTCCCAAAACTGCCCTCAAGAGATTTGTATTCTACAGACTTGTATTGCACAAAGAGCCTTTTTTGCTTTATCTCACTACAGGCTTTTCCTGCGTTCCTGGATTGACGCATTACAGCTGAGATAGTAGAACTCGGAGCTGTTTGAGTATTTGCTTATTTCTTGCGCACTTTTCGATCTTCGAAGACCTTGACGTAATTCGTTTTGCGTTTGAGAACAGCGAGGTGCATCACCTGCAAGACTTTTCTATTGAGGAGAACAAGTTACCAAGAAAAGCGAGTGTCAGCGATCGTGGTTGTTTGAACTTCAACTTGTCACGCTCATCGTGTAGAGCGGTCTTGAACTCCTCCTCAGTCAGCCCCGTAGCCACGCCTCGGCCGAGTCTTCGCAATCGAAGTTCGTGGTTCCAGGCGATTGAAGGCAAGAGTATCCCTTTGTTATCGTAATGCTCACGGACCATGGCTTTTAAGGCGACCAGAATTGCTTGACGAGAAACTTCAGCCGCTTCTGTGTCGTAATTGAGAAGGAACAGTAAATCTCGTGCGAGATCGTTGCGCAGGAATTCCCTTTCAATTAGGGCGTAGTCGAAGACGTCCAGCCAACACTTTAGGCACTCCACATAGTTTCCTATCTTTCTAGTGTTGTAAAGCTTCACAAAAATTTGCAAGGAATTTTGTAGTTCCAGGCTTCTTTCAGCACGATACGCGGATGAAAATGTAACACTCGCCCAGTCAACGCCTTGGACTTCTTCAAGCAGCGTTACTGCATAGTGCAGCTTTCGTTCGAGATTCTGCGCCATATGGATGAGCAAGAGGAATCCGTTGAGACGATTGGAATCATCTGTCGGAAAGCGACTGTAGGCTTGTCGAGCTTTTTCCATGAAGAATGCTTCAATGTCATCTTTGTTCGTAAAAGAACTTCGTCCGAGTTTGAAGAGAAGCCACTCATTCCTCCACTCCGATTCGATGAAAAGGTGAAGATATTCGGAGTTGACGACTTCAATAGCCAGATCAATAGTTGTGTTTGTGATGCAGATCGCTTCTACTAATCGACTGGGAGGTAGCTCTTCGCCATATGCTTCAGAGAAGCTAGCCAGATTGCATTCATGAGCGCAGCTGTACTCATGACTGCCAAGCTCAAACTGCTCAAACTCCTTCTTCAGCTCCAAGACGGCTTGCCATGCATGAATGTGTCGCATTGTGACTTTCAGACGACAAATCACCGTGGCAAAGTCCGCCTCGGTTGCCGCGCCTAAACGTTTTTTCTGTGTTTTTTGTTGTTACAAACACGCAGAATTCAGGTGGAAACCAAAATCTACCATGTAACGTAGGGAATCGATCGTAATCGAGGAGCTGTGGCGTTGTAAAGCGCTCACTGGCCGCCGCGATCATCCGCCTCGTCAAGGCGAGTAAGTTTATGAAAATAATACCGGAGTAAATGACCTGACTGCCTCTTTTATGAATTGGGAAATGATCTTCGAAACGCTTTGGCAAAAGCTCGCTGCTCTAAAGGCAAGAATTCTTCTTTGTCAAGTTTGCAACCTTCATGTAGTTCTCGATGCATTCTTGGATGTCTTTTGTTGACATGTTCTGATAGTTTTTGCTGGCGGAATGAAATATCTCGAGAAACACCAACCCCAGGCTGAACAGCTTTTTTCTTTTCATCTCAATGTAAATGCCGGCGAACCTGTAAATGTCGGCGGTCGTGGAATACTCTCCAGCAGTCATTTCTGGAGCCTTGTAAAACGGTGTCCCGAGTCCGGGCGTGCAACTACGATTTAGCCATTCTTCATCCGTCTCCTCGGGCAGCTTGGCCACATGCTGAGTATTGATGGCCACGCCGAAGTCAATAATCTTAGGCCGACCGTCATCAGAGAGAACAATGTTCTCCTGAAAAATTTCTTTGTAAGCTATCTTCTCGGCTTACCGGTTTAATGTCTCTGTGAATGATTCCTTTTCTGTGAATAAACCGAAGGGCGACAATAGTTTCATTAAATATTCGATAGATCATCTCGATATTGTCTCGAAATACACCAAATTTCATTGCATCCCGTAGCGTTCCACCGCCGCAATATTCCATTTGAATGAACATAAACGTGCTGTCAGAAATCTGAGAGCGAGAAAAGTTGGGAAAGAGTGAAAGATGCACCTGATCAAACCAATGATCGTAGTATTTTGCCACACTTTCATGGCGCACAACACGGCAAGTATTAACTTCTTCAACCGCGTTTCCTTCTTCTCCAGGAACAACTTCCACCGCTTTCACGGCAAAGCGATGCTCCTTCTCTTCGACTTTCGACCTAAACAAATATTGCGCTCGCCCGCTTTCTGACTTGCAAAGGAAAACGTTCCCAAACCCGCCATGACCAAGCTCGCTGACTTCGTGAAAATAACTCCGCAGGCGATCCAAAATGCAATCAACTGAAAATAAAGACAACTTTATAATGAGAAGCCAAAAAAACACAAAAATAATAGGAAACTCACGTGACATTGCAGCACTGGCTCGTCGCTCTAAGCATGCACTTGCCCTGCTTATCTCACGACGCCGCCCTTTACTTATGATCGATTTTTTTTCACGTAGAGCGCGGAGATGGTGAGCCGATTTCTGTGTGTGCAGTCGTTCCGCGTTTTTGGGCAAACTTTTAAACACCATAGGCTTCCACTGCACGTACAATACAATGACACGCAGCAATAACACTAGATAATTAACCGGAAGAAAAAGAAACAGTCGGTGACGGTTGGTAACTAAAGTGTTCCGCCCACGCACGAAAAGGATCAAATCGGAGAGCGGAAAGAGAGAAAGGTGACTTGTTGACGTCTCCATCTGCGGCCTCGTTAACGACTAGAGCAAAAACAAAGTTTGAAGCTTGTGAGCTTGATTTCTAAGGCAACGAAGTCGCGATACAGCGTCTTCTATCCCTTTTTGTACACTTTCTAGCCGATTTTCATTTCACAATCAGTTAGCTCTCGATTATGTAGCATCCGCTCTCTTCTTGCATTTCCGTTGAATAACTACTGTTGTACGATCAAAGCAAAAGGATCGCTTTAGGCTTCATAAACATGCCGAAAAGCGACGTCAATAGATGATGTGCTTCTCACTGACAATGCGAGACTTGATGAAAAGTATCCACACATCTGCAACATAATTGAAAAGTTTGCCGTTAGAAATTCTCTAACAAGTAAGATTGTCATTTCTTTAGCAACGACTGGCTTCCACAAAACGACGAAGAGCAGGCTAATTTCATGCGTGGATTGGAGACGAAGGCCGTATATGGTGACGTGGTTTGTTTTGATTTACTATTCTCATCGTAACATCAGAGACAACCTCGACTTTGGCTGTGAATGATAGGTGTCGGCGTTGAGGTCTGCGTTGAGGTCAGGTCGTACAATCTAGTGAATGCCGCTTGCCTCTTTAAGTTTTGGTGACTCCATGTTGATTACGCCGCCTTTAATTTACACTCTGCGAATGCGTCGACGTCTTGCCGTTTCCTTCTAAAGCAGGTTTTTGTGAAGTTTATTGCGGTCATTAAACGAGGGTCTTTAGGCTGTATTTTCCCAACGACGTGACTTTGGCTGTGAATGCTCTCTCAAAATATTTTCTTCAGAGCCATATTTACACGGCTGAGATTAGGCAATTGCCTTACAACGTTATTCGTCTATAAGCCTTATCGAGATTGTACTGTCAACACGAAGGATAACTGCTTCTATACGGGCGACTATACACAAGGCCGCTTTAGCTATTGATTTCATACAGAAGAACTTTTTTATCGTTATTGTTGGTTAAGAAATGCGACAGTCGAAAAAGTAAAAAAGGAAAACTGACGTAACGCCCACATACAACTTGTGCAAGAAGAGCGTGAACTCGGAGGAATAGAAAGACTCGAGAAGTTTGATCTCATTGGAAAAACCAAGCGCGACTTGTACGCATCCGCGGAACTAAGCTTTGTATGCTTGTGACAAATCATTTGTACAGTGTTCATCAACATGTTCACAGCGGCTGGAGAGGCCGGTGACTATTTGACTCCCACTGTCACATGTGATGCTGTTCGGAAAAATAAGAAATTTTCTGTTGTATATTTTTGGTCGTCACTAAAAAAGTACACTCGACAAGGGCGTTGCTGTGTGACGCGGAACGGCGCTCGCAGAGGCAGACAAATCGATAAAAGCAGAAAAAACAGCTGGGCGCCCCTTTCCATCCCCCCCCCCGTCCCTCTTGAGTGGAGTGGCGAGCCAGCCGTCGGTCTCATACGTGCGCGCGCTGGCTGACGACTCGAGAACGGCCTTCCCATTTCGCAACATGCGCTGCGCGTGCCGAGTTCTTATGATTTAGCGCGACCTTCTTGTTTTTTGTGTGCGCAACCCAGTGCATTTTGTTTGAAGTAATAATCTAATTTATTTTGGTTATTCTTTTTCGGATTTCTTGCCACCGCCTTGAAGTTAATGAGATTTTGATTCAGGTTCTATAAAAGTGGTCACATGAGAGTCCATAGACGATTTCTCTTACTATTTGGTGGCGAGCTTGTCAATGGTAAGCGTTCTTCCTCGAGTGGGAACCATTTTTACAGGTGTTGATTTGTCAGTTAAAGAGTTTCACATGAAAAAACAAATTAATGCGATGCTCGTCCTCCTAGACAGTCTATTTTCCAATAACATCGGATCACAAAGTGAGTCAAGTCGAGCTTGAGCAAGTTTTTAAAGCGATTTGGCAAGTCGAGGATATCGGGCACTCTTGAGATCAATGGTGCGTAAAATAGTTTCATCTCAATATAGTGATTATTATTTGCCGTTTAGGAAACTATGGATCATTCAACTAAATGATTCACGGTCGCTGAACAAGATTCAGAATTCGTTGCGAGAACCGCTTCAGCGTATGAAGTGAGATTATCAAATCAAGCATAGTCTTAAAAACAATTGGCAATGCTGCGCTCGAGGTGGAACGGCTCTCGTTTTCAGAGACCTTGCTCGAAGTGAATAATAACGTGAATAATAACCATTTTCAATTGTCGTTTGTTTTGTTGCTCATTAAAAGTGAATAAATTGCACACAACGAATTCTTAATGCCAATGAGAACCGCTAACAGAGGATCAGATTTATAAAGGCAGAAAAAGAACAGCTGGACGTCTGTCTAACTCACCCCGTCTCTCTCTCGTGGAAAGACGAAAGTCAACTGAATGACAAATGCGTGGCGGTTGATGGCGGGCGCAAACATGGGCTTTTTTCCTTCACAACAATTATCGTCTTCGTTGCGCATTAGTCGTTCTGTGTATTTCCTGTTACTCCACATAACACGCTCCACTAACGTTTATTTCAATTTTTAATCATTTTCTCTTTCACATGTTGACCTTTTTCAGCCTGCTCACATCTTTGTCGTCGTGTTTACCTCTGAAACAGCAGACGCACTCTGTGCCATTGAGCGAAAGGAAACCATCACCACGAGTGCTTAGGACTTACCTTTGGATTCTCTTTTTTGAATCTCGCTTTTTTTTCGATCTCGCAAATGACGCTTATTGATTTGTGCCGGCCCTAAGAGCTTCGCTTGAAAGTTGCCTCGTGTTTTGTGCCTTGAGAAATCGATGCTTTTTAATGATTGACACATGCGATGCCACATGTTCGGCACTGTCGTAGACGCACGGACATCTTCTCCAAGTGCACCATTTCGTCATCTGGCTACGCCCTCATAGCCACTTTCCCTCATGTCAAATCTTGTGCTCGTCGGCCTTTTCGTTGTTGGACTAGCACTCCACGTCGAATCAGACGACATTAAATTATTTCAGTACAACGATGTCAGTAAGTGTTTTTTCATCGTCTTTATTTTGTTTCATCATAATATACAATATTTTTCCGTAATCTGAAAATAAGTTACGTTTAGAGTGTACGACGAAGGCGGAGTTTTCGATGACGATTGATGAGAGTTGGGCCACTGTACGTTGCTCGGCACGTGGCCAGCTCTCACTTGACGACTTCTCTCGTCGTTGTCCTGGCTGTTGCTGGACGTATGTGAACCGAGAGTCTTCCTATGGCGTAATTCAATTCCTCGTTTTCTGATGATTTTTTACAGCGTCCAGGTCGTCCAACGGCTGGATTTGTGTCACTTGATGGGCAGAATTGTGTCTGCTGTACTCTTCGTGGCGGCGGAACTGATGCTGGACCCGGAAAACTACCGAAGATTGAATTATGATCTGAAGAAGTAAGCGATGAATGAAATGGAATAAAGTGCAAGAAAACGAAACTTATTTAAAGTTTGTCAAGACACAAGAACATAGCCGCTTGCTTGCCGAAAAACGTCGCTTTGAGAGGGCGGACGAATCGATAAGTGCTGAAAAAACACCTAGGCGTGCCTCCTCACTCTGCCCCTCTCTCACATGGTGAGTGTGGGGAGCCCCAGCCGTCTGACTGATACACAAGCGCGCTGACCGACAACTCGAGGACATGACCGTCCCATTTCGCAACTTAATTACGTCTGCCGAGAGTTCTTGCGATTTCGCGAGTCTTTTAGTAGTTTCCTCCCTGTCTTTAGTAGTTTTCCAGTGGAATTTGTCTGTTGCGCGCCCGTAATTAATTCGCAGTGTCATTGCAGTCCAACGCGTAAAGTACAAGATTTCGTTTTAGGCTCCATAAATGTGGATGCATGACAGTCCGTAGACGATGTTCGTCATTCTCAAGAAGTAATTTTGGCGAGCGTTTGCGGTCTCAACACAATTTGAGATAAAGGTATACTTCTGAAAGAATTAGCTGATTGATTTTCAGCTAGGCGAGCCTAAAGTTACTGGACAGATTTCAACAAATACTGTTGAGATATGTAGCTGCATCGTGGATTCTGCAAAGCCGCCATTGTTGGAAGCATTGCGGGCTGATAATTCTAAAGATTGGATGCCACTTTCGCATGTCAACAAGGACGCAAGCTTGAATCCTCTCCTAAAAACGATGGGAAATGCTGGAATCAAAATGGAACCGGAGCGCGACTCGAAGACCCTGTCTATGACGAATTCTCTCTTTAAAATGATAGAAAATGCAGCGCTCGGGTTGCAACTAGCGGCGAGCATCAAAACTTGCCTATGAGAAGAACGACAACAATTAAAAAGATGAGTGGATATTCGAGAACAGCCATTTTCTTTTGAAGCTCCGAATCATTGTTAAAGAATGGATTTCTCAATGAATAAATATGCTATGTTGAAGTGTTACGATGTTCGCATTAAAAACGACTATGTGCCGTTTTCATTTCCTGTAATCCTGTGGATAAAGACAAGAACCAATATGTACGCCGGCGAAATGGTGAAGATAGATTTTCCACAACAGTGCACCGCGAAACGACCTCGCGACGGCCTTTGAAAATTGTTGTGAGTGCTAATGTTGTCGAAGTCGTGATTCGCAGTCCGCGAATTATTTCACTACTTGGGAATGAGTTTAAGTTAAATTTCGACATGCTTCAGAGAGCATGTGCCTCTTTGTTAGTTTCTTTACGAGCTAATTCGGCTAGAAACGTCACCAGAAGCGCTTCGGTGTTCTGGTTGATGCATCTGGACAGCAATCGGTCAGGTAGATTCATCTGTAATGCAATCTTTTTCGCTTAGAACAATGTGCCGCACAAAGTTCTTATTCATCCTTTTGTGGGATGCCATCACGTAAACTCTGCACCCCCAGTGAGTTCATTTTTTAAAAGAAATTGTTAATCCAAAGTTTTTGTTGCCACGCAACTTTGCAAGAAATCTATCGCTAGACATAATTTCTTTGAAAAATTGCGCCTTCTAGAGAACGCAAGCGAGAAACAGGTTAGGGATTGAAGCACTTCGTTTACCGTTTTGTTAGAAGTCGGCAGAAAAGAAAGAGATAATTGTGATGGATCTCCTTGAAGCATTGTTTGACTATCGCATTCTTTCGCCTTGGGAAACAACAACCCCTGATGGTGAGAACAATTTGCAATTTCAAACCCGCTGCGATGAATTTTAAGGAGAAACAAAAGAAGTTGCCGCAAAAACGTTGTTTGCACTCGTGAAGGACATCAACGAAGGGATTGAGAGCCTGTGCCACCCCGATTTTAGAGCTCGATCGTGCTTCCGTGTTCGTTCTTTTTGTGAGAAAATCAAATAACGAAGTATTTAGGCCCTAAGATCTGCCCTACAGTTCATTGTCGAAGATTTTCGTGATGAAAGAGAAGACGACAATCTGCTTGAAGAAGACTCTCCGGGTTCTTATTTTCTCGGCAAATGGGAGGAGCTTTACCAAGCCGCCAGTACACTCGAGCAAATGCTTCCTTCTAAGTTTCAAAATCAAATGTTCAAAACCCCGAACTTTAGGTTCCATGATCCAGATGATGAATATTGCATTGGCGATTATATCTTTAATCCACCCGTGCCGAAAACGCATGAGTGGTGGTTCGAGGACGATATGCCAGCCGATGACGACGTATGGAGCATTTACTTCGATCGAGAATTCTTTCCTAATGATTGCCCGTGCGTCGGAAATCTTCCCCCACTCGGTATCATACTTATTGCGAAAAAGATTTTAAAGGCGAGGCACGGACATTGTTTTTCGAAGCGCTTCGTGACCTGGATGGATTTCTTTACTATCGCTCGCAGCTTAGGAAACTGAATTCTGGAAGCGCCTTAGAAAGGCTGGAATTTCGAAAGCAGAGAGTAAATCGCGAAAGTTTTACCTAATTGTAAGAATAGGCTGAGAAGACTGCTCGACTTATTCGACTGATGGCTAAATATCGAAGTTTAGCCGACTCTTGGGATGAGCGAGAATACGCGGATGTTTGTAAGAAATACCCCTGAAGATTTTGAGCTGATTTTTTGCAGGCGAAGTCCGCCCATTTCTGCATGTCACAAGCTGTACGATTTTCTTTCCGTTTTTTCTTCAATTCTATGCTTTTTTAAGGTGATACAGAAGAATATGTAAGAAGAGCAATACGGAATTTCGCTACAGACATCAAAGCCGGTCTTCACGATGTCTCCTTAATGAGTCCAATCTTAAGCGCCGTTGAGGAAGAAGTATTCTCGCCCAAATTTTTCGCACAACCCTCTTAGAAGTTCAGGACTGGACTGGAGTTTTTAAAGCAAGATTTCTCGGTTGAGATATGCATCGATGATCGAGCATTCAATGGCCGTCACATAAAAACGAGCAAACCGTTCGAAAGTAGGTCAATTGTTGTTCAACTCTAATTCTAGAAATGGAAAAATGTAACGAAGCTAAGGTCAAGCGAGCACTTGTTTTTGAGAAACTTCGTGAGTTCGACGCATTCGAGCGCTTTCACAATTTCAATGATAAAGGCGGCCGCCGATGGCCTTATTTTAAAATTTTTGTAAGTTACCTTTTTATTAATTGCGATTTCCTAAAACTCACGGTGCATCGATTTCAAAACATTCTTTAAGCGTTCGGCAACGCGTGCTTACAATCGTAATTCGGCCCGTAACTGTTCTGATTCCCCTTATGAGATGGACCGAGTAAGTCATTTTCTAAGTTGAACTATCGTCTCAAGGATGATAAAGCGTGGGCCCTCGTTCGCAGCATTTTCGACTATCGGATCCTGGTTAGTGATTGGGACGAGGTTGAGCCGACTACTGTGTGTAAGTTGACGAGTATTGTATTGTACATCCATTAGTTCAATTCTACCATGTCTACCTCGCGTATATAGTGACTTCGCAGCGTACGAGATTGAATTCAGATGATACAACCGAGTACCTGATGGAGACCACCGCCAAGTACATAAAGGATGTAGTGTTTGGAGTAGGCAATGCACAGAGTTATTGGGACCTCTCTACTTTACGATCGTGCCAGGTTCTTCTTGTCTCCGCTCTTTGAAAAAAGTTCAGGAAGTTAGATCAGCGCTGCAATTCTTATGCGATGATTTGCCTTCACTGGATAAATTTGATGAGAAACGGCACGCTGAGATTCGGACAACAATTCAATCTTACAGTGTTTACCTTGACGAAAAAATCGCCGAACTGTGAGTTAGCCTTTTTGATGCAGAAAACTGTTCAACTTAGCGCTAGTTCGACTGAACCGACGTGTTTTGAGAGGTGTCCACGAGTGCCGACAAATCATATTTGGTGGACCAATGAAGGACTTGGCAAACTCGTCGAGAAGCAACGCTTAGAAATTAAGAAAAAGGACGAAAAGTTCTTCCGTCTTTTTGATGAATATCCTGCTCGTTTGGAGCCTCGGAGGACGTGGTACTGAACAGTGTTAATTTCAGTTTTTGGCTCAATCGACAACTATAGAAACCTGAATTCGTTGATTTTGCGAAAAATGGTTGGGCTGATAAAGGTTGTGAAATATTGAGGAAATTTAAGCGTTAAAGCCGTGAATAGCAAGAGCTGTCGACTATGTTCGCTTGCGCGGCTTTGGGTTATTTATTTTTAAGGCTATGATTATTTTTAAGATAAAATTTGTTCTAAGAAATTTTGAAAGAGGATTTTCAATGGTTAGGAATATAAACGCATGCTAGATAACATCCTTTCTTTATTGTACAATCTTTGTTAAATTTCAACGACGCTAGGAAGTCGAGCAGTATTCATTGCAAATCTGGTGTAGACGGAAATACCTTTCAGACATGCAAAGGCCGCAAATTTTCCACTACAGTGCACCATGAAACGAACTCGACCCGACGTTTGAAAATTCTTCCCACGCTTCCCAGGTGCTAAATGTAATCGTCATTCGCAGTTCTGTGAATTACGGTGCGTTGCACTGCACTTGAGTGATATTTCAGTGAAAATGCTTCAGAAAGTGTGTACTTCATTGTTAGTTCCGTTACGATTTTCCTCAATACGAAATGTATCAAAGACTGTTTGGCCGAGAAGCTCGAGCTCGAACGCCATTCGTTTGGGTAGGTTGTGAAGCGATTCTGTGTTCAGAAAAATGTGCTGTAGCTCAGCCCTTATGGAACTTGTGCGTGATACCTTCGCGCAGTCTTCGTACAATAAGTGGGTTCCTATTTGCAAAGCAATAATACGATGTTCTGGGCGTCATCCGACTTCGCAAGATTTCCATTGCTCGACATAATTTCTTCGAAAAATTGCGCCTTCTGGAGAGCGCCAGCGCTAAGCAAGTAGGAGAACTAAACTCTTCATTTGCTTTAGGAATCGGCAGAAAAGAAAGAAGTAGTTGTAATTGAACTCCTCGAGGCATTGTTTGCCTATCGCATTCTTGCGCCTTGGGAAACCGCAGTTACTGGTGGTGAGCATAATTTCCCACAAGATCTTTAGTTGTTTGAAGGAGAAGCGAAAGAAGTTGCTGCAAAAACTTTGTTTGCACTCGTGAAGGACGTCAACGAGGGAATTGAGAGCTTGTACTATTCCGATTTTAGAGCTCGATCGTGTTTCCGTGTTCGTTTTTTTTATTGGAAAATCAAATAACGAAAAAATTTAGGCCTTACGATCTGCTCTACAATTTATCGTCGAAGATTTTCGTGATGAAAGAGAGGACGACAATCTTCTCGAAAGCGACTCTCCGGGTTCTTATTTTCTCGGCAAATGGGAGGAACTTTACCAATCCGCATGCGCACTCGAGTTAAAGCTTCCTTCCAAGTAAGTTTCTTGTTTTCAAAAAAGCACGTCTACCTAAACCGCGAAACTTTAGGTTCTATGACTAGCGAGACCCGGGAAGGGCTTGTTTGGGCCAAACAACAATATGCTGACATCTCGGGACTTTCCAAGACCGATTCGAGCTCCTTCCTTCGCTGACCAGAGCTTTAGGCTGGCATCCCGGGCTGTCCAAGACCAACCCGGGTTCCTTACTTGAGCTGACCAGAGCTT
>JAQIXL010002443.1:0-13097 GCA_034700245.1 Poikilolaimus oxycercus | reverse complement strand
TAAAAGCTAGAGAAAATTTCTCATAAGCCCAAATCGACCTTAAAATTTTGGTCGAAAAACCTACTTTTTAAGTTTTCACGTCGTTCACTCAACCTTTCGGGGCGTGTTATGGCGCGTTTTGATCAGCGTCCGAAATGCTACAGGATGGTACGAAACTCGGGAAGCGCAGGAAAAGTTTTGGATTTCAGTGGAATGGTACTTTGACCCTTAGGGAGAACGAGTGTTAAGTCATTTCTAAGGACGCGATGTTACACCCGTTTTCACATTGACTTGAAGCACGTCTTTCAACGACTTTTTTCCTTCATAAGTTTAGTTTGGATTAACTATGGACTCGACTTTACGAAAAGCTAAGTTCCTCACCGCAATGGAATCGCTTCGACAGCGAGATCAACGTTGTCGGCAAATTGTTCGACCAGCCAATTGTCCTGTTTGCAAGCGACCTGCTGACGGGTTCCATTATGGCGTTCGCGTTCTATACTTTCCAAAAAAGCCAGGTTTTAGGCTCCGTCGTGCAATGGCTGTAAGTGCTTCTTCCGGCGCTTTGTTCTTTGTGGTGAAGGACGCGGATGCACTCTACTTTCTAAAGAAGAAAGAAGCATAATTGGTTGGTTCGGAGTATTTCATTATTTTTAGCTTCAGATCCAAAGCACAGGCAGCGTTGCCGCTCTTGTCGTTATAAAAAGTGTATTCAAGTAGGAATGCGTCCTGAAGGTTTCAGAACTTTAGCTACAATAAATTACCGTTCAGCGATTCGACTTCGAACAAAAAATAAGAACTTAGGATTATTCCTGCATTCGTCATACCGTTCCAAATATCCAACGACGATCTTGACGCAACTCATCAAACAACCTTCGTGGCCAGGCGCATGTGACGTGATACAGGAGCTTGCACGCTTCAAAAGGGCTCAAAGTTTCGAACACCGCGGTTACTTCTTAAGCGTCGAATTTCACAAATCATTCTATTTCTACGAACAACTCTGCGTTAGCGACCAGGTCTTTTGTCACTGGTTTTTTTATTTCTTTTAGAGAGCTCTTATTTCTGCTAATGGAGCAGTTTTCGTCTCCTTGATGCAGTCATTCGATTCTTACCAGATGCGGCATGAATCCATATTCTTCGCACAAGCGGGTAGCCCGCAACCGGCCGCACTAGCGTAAGGCTTGAAAGCTGCCACCTGACGCCTAGATAGGTTGATGAATAAAATCTGCAACAACGGTATCGCCACCTTCTGCCGACTTAACGTTGAACCGGGAGAATATGTTTTGTTGATGGCAATCCTACTCTGTCAGCCAGGTAATAAGTAATATTTATTCGAATTCAGAAACTAAGCGTTATGGCTTCTTTCTAGAGTTCGCAATCGGTTAGAAACAATCGGTTAAACGGTTAATCGGTTAATCGGTTAGCCGGTTATAGAGTAAGACCGGTTATCGGGTTTTCGGTTAGAGTCTAAAGGGGATATTTTGAAGGCTTCGAAGCCTCATGTCGTCAATAATGTCGTCATTATCAACAATTTCAACAGTATCATTGTAAAATCCTTGGACGGGCGATTTCTAAAGAACATGGAGAACCAAATTCTCGCATTCGTCGTCGGCTGCGAAACAGACTTCGTCAGCAAATTCAGTTTTCCATCATATTCTCTGACACTTTTTCGTTTCCGAGGACAAAAATGGCTCAAAAATTACCCCGTTTTCGGCGGGAGCGGCTAACCGGTTTATCGGTTATTCCAAAAAATCGGTTATAACCGGTTATTTCGGTTATCGGTTCGGTTCGGTTACGAACCCTACTTCTTTCCCAATGTAATATTTCTCATTATTCAGAGATTGTCACTATGAGTGACGTTGGACGGACGACGGTGGCAAAGGGCGAAGCGCTTTTGGTCGAATGCTTCTGGATTATTGTCTCCGAGGAGATGGCCAACAAGGAGCGGCGCGCTTCGCAGCGCTGCTCGGAACTTCGCACATCTTCCTCGGCATCTCGCGCAGAGTGAAGTCAGCCTATCAACTCTAAAAGGTTGCACATTTCGGCTCTTGATCGCTTTATCATACAAGAAGCAGGCGTGTCACAATCAGTTACCGCAGCAAGTTCTTAACTCGTGCGAAAGCTTGATTGACGAACTGTCGGCATTTCAATCCTCGGCGAAGCGTCGCCCTCACTCAAATTTGTTGATTATTTTCACAATAAACATCCTTGTTAATGCGCCCATTTTAGCGACGAAGATATAATTCGCATCAGAAGCAGTTTTTTGTTTGCATACACCTGATATAACGATGATGCTCACTGGTGCGTGAAACTGTTGTAAATAGATCCTTCGAGGCCTCAATCCGATTTTAGTCTTTGCCGGACGGGAACTTTCGCGTTCGACTTAATGTTTGAGACTTGGAAGAACGGAAAATTCTCCCCTTGACACCAACCACGCCTTGCGTGTCGGGCGAGCACGGCAACTTGAGACCCATTCTTTCCTTGTCCTCCTGACTGTCCGATAGCTAGGCGCTAAGGAATCATTTGTGTAATTGTGGGAAAAAGTTTATTTTGCTTCATGGGCAACGTATTGTAAAAGGGCACCCGTTGGCTCTTAGTGGCTTGCTTCACGAAGAAAACTCGCTATCATTGCAAGGATTCGGCAAAACTGAGATTGAATGATGAAAATAGGAAATTCTCGAGTATCGTCACTTTTTTGCCGTCTTCACCGCTGCTTTTGAGTCAGCCTCTCCGGCAGGTCTAGTTGCTTCAGCTAAGAAGAAATATCCAGTACAAGAAAAGCCAACCTCCAGCAACGCCGCCGTTTCTCGCCTTTCCGCAAGACTCAATCGTATTGTCAGCGACGCTTACGGCTGACTTCAGTTCACCTGAATTTGCGTCAGACAAAGCGAAGAATCAAACCATCATGGACTGTTATTCCAGCATCGTAGGTTACATCGATCCGCGCAGCATCGATTTTTGGCGTGTTTTCTAGGTGGGCCTTGCCTCCATGGAAAACAGGCATCGGACCTTGAACGTGTGTTGAAAGGAATTTGAGAAAGACTGACCTGGGATTGAAACGGTGACAGTGATGGGCGCCTGCTTCGCATGGTCAGCATTGGCCTCTTTGTAAAGGAAAAGGTAGCCATCCGCGGTTGGAGCCTGGTGCACCGGTGGACGGTGGGTCACTGGCGTGGCCTTCACTCCACTGTCCGACTTCTCGGGTACAACGGTTGAATCTGCATCAGATGAGACAATATTCATTTTACTCACAGTACTTCCAAGCCGCTCGTCTAGTCTTCACAGGGCAACGTGAAAATGCCAAATACGAACTGGTGATGCTAACACGGCCAAGGGCTGACATATTATTTTGCAAGTTGGTTAACAGCTTTCAGACTGCAGCGGGTTCTTTGCATTTATAGGGAAGAGAGGAAAGGGGGAGGTGCTTATGATGTGGCCACATTGCACATATTGTTGTGGCAGCAGGGCCGAGCGCTCTCTTATTCGTCAACAGAAACTTTGCAGTCAACACACGCGTTCTCTTTAAAAGAGGCTGTCTTCTGGATTGTTCCGGAAGGAAATTTCGCTGAATAGCAAGAGGAATGAAACTTCAAGGAACAACCCGTTCTGCTAAGAAAAAAAGAGAAAGAATCAAAAATGTTTATTTTCCTTTGTGAAACAGACATCATTATCGGGCTGCAGTGAAGCACCGTTGTAGAAAGTGATTACTTTCTTTCGGTCTTCACTCTTCTTTTCCAGTCGGATTTTTCGGCATCTCTACTTACTCGGTCTACCGCGAACGTTTCCAATGACTGCTGGTATGGCTTATATGGCTGATATGTAGCTGCGCTGCCGTAATTCGCCTTTCCTCTAGGCTGAGCCATTGAATTGGCGGCACTCCCGACAGCCTTCTTCATCGCCCCACCTGAATTTGAATAGAAGATGAGAGCGGCGCAAACCATCAGTGGAAACAGCGCCGTGTGCCGCAACGCCAGCGCCGTGATTCCACGAGGCGGCCCTTCCTACTCCATCCGTCGTCCTCGACACGATGGTTGAATCTGGACGCTTTGATAACAATATACAAGGCGCTTACAGCATTTTGAAGCATCTCGTTGCGAATTCACGAGAAGGCGAAAACTGGAGGGGAGGCGAGCGATACCTGACATATTTTGCAAGTCCAGAAACAATTTTCACATTGCTGCGCTTTGTTCGTATTTATATGAAACCTCACAGCCTTGTTATGCGCGAAGCCAGCACTCTTTTTCAACAGAAACTTTGCAGTCAACACAGCAACACGGACGTCTTCTTTAGTGGACCAAGAATCGCGCTGAACCGATGGATTTCGTTTCGATGAGGCGACCTCACAAGAAACAGATAACACAAGAAGCGAAAAAAAATGAGTGCTTGCGTAAATATATCCTCTTGAGATTCGCTTTGAATATTCGACAGGCTGGACTGTTATTCTGTCCTGAACTACTACCAAATGAAAAAAATAATACTGCATAAATCGAAATATTCGGAATGCGCATGTCCGCAGATCCCTGAAGGTTTTCGAAATTGTTTAGCTTTTTAGCTTTTAAGACAACAACCGCCACAAAGGCTGTTCGCTTCTTTCAAGGGGCGAAAAAAACGTTCTAACTTCCGGAAGCGACTGGACGGTTCGACTTCTTCAAGTCGTCGACGGGACTGCGCCCGGCACTCTTGTCCCTTCTTTTCTTGGAGACCAAACTGCGGCTTGCTCCCAGAGCACAATATCAATCCAACAATTTGTAGCTAAATATGTTTATTGAAGGTTATAAAAGAGATTAATGTCAATAGTGAAGTCTCCTTCACACATGAAAGCATGGCAGTGCTGGCAAGAATTACAAATGGAAAAATAGAAAAATAAGAAAAAATTGAATTGAAGTTTTGTGTTGTGGTCACTTTTTGCCTTCAGTGACCGCCTTTTCCATGTGGGCTTTTCCAGCATCCGCCGTTGCGTGACCTGCAGAGAATGTCTTCCATATCTCGCTAACCACAAGCAAACCTTCAGCATGCTCCACTTTGGCGCTCGCCTTGATTGCAGGGTCGACACCTTTCCCGGCCACCTTCGCACAACCTGAACTTGCATTAAAAGTTAGCAGTTTCATACCATCGATGCAATCGTCGTGGACTGCAGTGCCGGGACGGATTCCCGGTCTCGGCTTCTCAACAACTGTCGAAGAGTCTAGATGCGATGAGAGGGCTACACGAATCACTTACAGCACATCCAGCCCTGTTGTTTCGAGTTTACAAGACTGCGGGAGTAGACGAAGTATGATGCGGGGAGGCCAGCTCGGGCAGCACTTGACAAATTGTGCAACATGACTAGAATTTGCAAGCAGACTGCATCCACATTCATTATTTATACGGAATTGAGGGAGGAGAAGGAGGAGTCGACCGAAGTGACGAGAGTGTTGGAAATTTTTCGCGTTTTCTGCTCTCAATCGTCAACAGATTTTTTGGAAGAAACACACACGTTCTCTTTCAGTGATCAAAGATGATTTCCGAGCCGCGGGTTTTCGCGCTAGTTGATGAATTTGCGCGTGAAACATACAGTTGCCTTCTAAAGCATTTTCATTACAAATGTTTTTCCTTCGAAACTTTTTGCTTAAAAACATAATCATTCAGCTTGCGAAAAGCTGCCGTACGGCAATTTCACTGCTGTGCGATTCACTGTGAGCAACCTTGGAGATGTTGCGACGCTTCAATCATCAGTGTTTGATCAATAAATAAAGATGTGCAGTACTGCAGCGCGAGATGGCGGACTCCGTAGATCCCCCCCCCCCCCTCCGCCACCTCGATGCGGTGCTGAAAATGTGCACCCAGTTTACACTCGGAAGCAAGTTGGAATGCACGCAAACAACGAGAACAATATGTTGACGCCGAGAGGAAAGCGACGAGACTTAGCAAAACGTATGAACGCCCTTTCAAACCGGGAACCAACAAAACACATTCCAAAAATGCGGATTTAAGACATTATGCGTTTTCGGTGCGTACATTATGTTGAGCCGTCGGCCATTTAATACACTGGTATCTTTGTTTCTATTAAAATTGTCGCCGGTTGCATTTGCCTATCGTAATGACCCTGTTGTCCTTCCTCTGTCTTGTCACCTCGCCTTCGTGGACGACCGCGGCCATGTCATGGGCCGATGAAACATACAAAAAACTGTTTATTGTCGTGTGATAGCTAGCATCATCCCTGACTCGAAACGAAAAAAGAATCGTTTTCGACTATTCGTGAGGTACTCATAGACTGTCAGTGTTGCTCTTTCAAAATAGTCCGATCCTTTGCGTTTTGTCTAGGCCTGCACTTGGAGCATCCGTAGTTGTGGGATCTGTGAAGAGTGAACATTTTCAGTGAGCGAATAAGCCGACCTCTTGTGATGACGCTCTCCTTCGCATCAACACTTTCCTTCGTTCCAGATTCGACGACTTTCTCGGGCACAACTTAAAGTTTACTAACGGTGCTAATGGTTTGCAAAGGCTCGCTCAGTCTGCTAGCACCCAAACGGGGGTTTCTTCTTTCAAGCTCTTCTAACGTCCCTCTCCTAGCCACCTAACACCGCCTTCTTACAAGCTGACTAACGGCCTTGCTCTGAACTGCCTAAAGACGCTCTCTTCTAGAAAGGTCTGCTAATTGACATGCTTTATTTAAATCCGTCATAAGAAACTGTATCAGTGGGTAAAGTTTCAACTTGAAAGGTTTGAAAATGTTCGAAAAAAGCTCGATTTTTCCCATTTGTAACAAACGCGGCTGGATCTTGTTATAATTAAAGGACCTCTTAACTTATATTACTACAAAGCAATTAAATCACACCATCGAAACGGGTGTCGCGGACCGCTGCTCTGGCGGGGGGCGCGTTCGTTGCGGGCGTCTTGGTTATTTCAACGACGGACGAGTCTAGAGGCGATAAGGAAGCTAGTCCAAATCACTCACAGCACATACAGCCTTCTCGTTCCAAGCATGCAAGATTACGATAGTGTGCGAAGTTCGTGGCGGAGAGGCCAAAACGGGTAACGACTGACAAGCTTCGTAACATGGCTTAGAAATTGTAAACAGCAGCTCAACCATCACTATTTATACGGAAGCGAAGCAAGAGCGAGTACAGAGTAGTCGCGAGTAGACGAGAGCATCGAACAGTTTTGCAGCCACAACAAAAGCTGCACCTGACTTGCACTCGGAACCAGTTGGAAAGCGCACAAACATTGAGAACAATATGTTGTTGCGAGTCGGAGATGGAGAGACGGCTGACAACCCGGGGCGAGAGTGTCCCGTCCGACAATGAATCAACAACCGCGCACCCGGGTTTTCTTCTTCGTTGTTGCCTACTCAAAACTTTGCGATGCATCAAGGACCTCCAACCAGAAGCTTCGACACAAGTCGCACTTCGTCGGTACGGTGGACACGATGATTTTGAATTTAGCAAAGAATACAGCGGCCTACGCACAAGCAATTGTGGCCCTCAGATGCAATCCCATAAAAGTGTATTCTTGGAAAAAAGAGAGATCAAGAGCCCCTACTCCGACAAGATCGGGCTTCAGTTATCATACAAAAAATCGTTCTTGTTTTTGTTCAAACAGATTCACCTTGTCAAAGTAATCAAGCAGCATGATAGCCATTCCAACGCATCAGTGACAAGAATTGAAGTTGAGCGAAGGACTCTTTGGTCATTTATAAATTAGAACAGGACATAATGGTTTTAAAAATTTCAGACGCTCCTGTGCAGCGAAAGTTTATCCCACTTTGCTTTTGTGGACCGTCTCAGTCGCCGAGTGACCTTTCGCTTTGTCGGCCGTCTCTCTTTCACGGTCGGCGACCTTCTCAGTGGTATTTTTCGTCGATCGCTCTAAACTTGCATTCATCAAAACGGCGAATTGATCAAAACCGTTATGGGCTGTTGTGTCGTGAACTGCTGCACCGGCGTCGTGCTTCGTATCGGCGCCCTTTCCTCCACTCCTCACAGCTTTTTTCAACTGCGAATTTGAATGAGCCGCTGTTGCGTGGCCTACAAATAAATTCAATTTTTTGGCCCACTGAACCAACCTGATTCAGCGACACCAACCTTCGCCAGGCGGGCAGCTTCAATCACCAGGTTGCCTGTATGTTGCGCCGATTTCTCTGCCGCTTGAACTAAACTAAATCAAAGTGGCAAAGTATTCAAACTATCAGAGGAATCAGCATCGTGCTCGGCCGCGCCAATGTCAATTTTCGTCTTGGCGCCTTTTCCTCCAAGCGCTTGCGTCTTTGCCACGCTGGTCGAGTCTGAATGTGATGAGAGGAAGATAAGGAACACTCACAGCACATCAAGGCGCCTGGTCTCATACCCGCAAGGACTCGAGGGCACATGGAAAAGGAAGTCGAGAGGCCAACGCGGCCAATTGCAGACATATTGAGATGGCTGATTGTGAGTCACAACCGATTGTGAGAGAAAAGCTTTCAGTCTCCAACGTTCCACTTGATATTTATAGGGAACGCGGAGCGAAGGGCGGAGCCGAAGGAAATGACGAAAGCGCGGGAAAGCGTTTGCACCTTGAGGTCGGCTGCATTTTGGTCCACAGAATTTGTGCCGTCATCAGCCCGATTCTAGCGATGGGCCGAATGCTGATGGCAGCTGGCAATGATAAGGTTTTTTATGCTCGAGGTGTGGGCAGCGCGACTCAGCGGAAAAAATTCTCTCGAATCTGCGATTTCGACTAAAGCAGGCTGCTGGGTTCATTTCTCCCTATCGACGTCCTTCTCTTCGTGTTAGACAATCTTATCAATCCGAGTTTCATCCACCCCCTTGTTGTTTTTGGAAAAAAATCGCGCAGAACTCGCAAAATTGAACATGAGGAAGTGGGGTATAAAAGTCAACATGTTTCGCCATGGGAAGGGGAAGGAGAGGGCACCTCCTCGACATGCGCTTTCGACAACACATCTTTGCGAACAACACATGCCGTCCAACGAAGGGTCGAAGAACAGTTGTTTTCGAATCTTCCGCTTCTCTTGCAGGCGAGTCGCATCCGATGTTCGATGTTTTCTCGATGAGAAGTGTTCGCGGTGTTTTTTCACCGTGGTGTTTTTAAGAAGAAGAATGGTTGATCAGAATGGGAAGCAGCTTTGTTTGTCGAGCTAGCAACGACAAATCAACGATCAAATCTGAACTTATTGCAAAATTTCACAGCAACAGTGAAGAGAAAAATGAAAACAAGACAAGAATTGAAGTACTTATAGATAAAGTTGTCATTTACCTCCGACCGATTTCTCTTTGCTCGCCAAGGGCTTTACAACATCGGCCGTCAAATTATCTGAGAAGAAATTTCTTTGAGACTCAATAAGCTGACCTGCAGCTTCGTTTCCCTGACGAGCTGCCTCAGTTGCCGAGTAGTCCTCCGCCTTATGGGCATGCGCACTCGCAGGGCTGGCATTTTTGGGCGAGCTCTTTGCCGCTCGTTCTGAATGCATGAGAAGACACAAAAATCGAACCATCAGAGCCTGCAGCATCTTTTAGTGTTGCGCTGGCAGGGATAGCCTGGGCCCCTAACTTATTGGTCTTTTCCACAACGGTGGAATCTATAAATTGAGTAGAAGCAAACGGGCACTTACAGCATTTTCGGCTGTCTCTTGTCGTATATGCAAGCAGTCGGGAGTAGGTGAAAATTGGAGCGAAAAGACCAGTGCGAGAAATAGCCGACATGATTTGCAAGTTGGATCACAAGTTCAAAACGCGAACATTTTATACGAAACGGGAAGGGAGGAGCTGTGAAAAGTGACGGGACATTGCAACGCCAGAGTTTGTTGTGGCCAATGCGCGTCAGTCTCTCTCTTCTTTGTTGTCAACAGAACTTTGAAATCGAGGGACGCCAAGAATCTCTCATGCATCAGAATCTACCACGTTTGACATTAAAGCCAGGATTTCTGGTAGAATTTGTTTCTTGAGACGCTTTCTATGTAAAATCGTATGCAACTTAAAAGGCATGGATGTTGAGCGTGATCGTTCTGGCTTTGCTTATTTCGCCATGGCGTCCTTTCGTCAACACAAGTTTAAACGATCAACAGCGCTGTGCGTACGGAACCGCAAACCACTCGGGTTTCAACTTTAGCTTTGGCTTATTGTGAGAATTGTTTTCGTGAAATATGCATCGCTAGAGTCCGAGACTTTCGCTCTTTGAAAACCTTGTTGTGCGATTCATGCACCGCGTGTTCTCGAGGCTTTCTATGAAGTGCGCCTTTTTTTAAACCTCACACGTGTTGAAGCGACGACTTGAAAAGAAATGATAAGGATGAGAAGTAAAAAACAAGAATTGGGGAGGTTGCCGTATCAGCGGGACGTTTTGTCAACATCTTTCCACACAGCTCCCGATGCCCTCGCTGCAGGTTGTGTTGGGGGAAAATGTGTGTCCTCATTGCCGAACTAAATCGTTGCGCCGACGATTCACCTGGAGAGGCCTTCTATGGATCGTTCTTCTATTTCCTTTCGGTCTCTATTTGGCTCTACGCGGCCGAGAGATCTTTTGTCAACAGTGCCAATGTGTGGTAAGAGTTTTCAATTTTTGGCGGCGTACTATTTTCTCCACGGTCAGACTCAAGCGATGCTCCTTTCTTATGAAGCAGAGAACTAACATTTTGTGCCCTTTAGAAAGAATACCTCGTATTTCTTCTCAAGTAATCACTCTCGAAACAACAAGTTCGTCAGCGCGTTCTGGAAATGGAAATTTCAGATTGTCCTTAGTGAATTTTCCAAACGACCTCAAATCGGTCGTTCTCTTGGCTACAAGTTTCGCCAGTGGACGACAAGGAAAGTACACCCGCCGGCAATTTACGCCACTAGCCGACGACAAGATGTTACAACGTTTATCTACAACCCTCGAGACGCGCTTGTGATTGTTTTCGTAGATCCAGGTTCAATTTCCAGCTTTGAACCATTTTCGGCAGGTAACTAGAAGGTGAGTGCGAAGTGCAGACGTTCTTTGCCGGTTCGCGGTCTCTTATTGCATTGTTATAAAGTTTCTAATTTAGATCAATCTTGCGACACTAATTGGACTACTCAAATGCAACCTTTAGAAGTCCCAGACTGCCAGACTTGAAGGTGACTTGTGAGAATTGAGAGAAATGGGAGACGTCACAATTCATGCACTTTCGCACAGCACTTTGCATGCTAGTTTTTTTGAGAGGAAACTGAGACTCAAGGAATTAGTTCCTCGAACAACGCCGAGCAAGAATTTTGTTGTTTCGTTGCTGCCGCCACTCAGGCGCCCCTGTCGTCAACATGCTGGTGTGTTCTAGTCGCCATGGACCAAAAATCTTTACTGAGTCACGGGAGACTGCTTTTTTCGATGCTGCAACAAAGACGGGGCTCGTTTTTGCTCGATGGCGCGAGTGTATGTGGAATGTGTTTACCTATTATAACGTGAGATGTCTCCTCTTTACGCCGCACGGGCAAGGGCGTCGCACAAATCAGCCGAGCTGTCTTCGCAGTTGGTCCACTTTTCCTTCGCACTTTCCATTTTCAATACTTCATGTTTTTGAAGCTTCTATGATTCGTCTCCAAAGAAATTCTTACACTACTAGAGGTCGTCATGGACAAGACAGATGAGCACAATGAGCAGAAGAATGAGAAATGTGTCAGCGAGACTGTCGCTATCACGAACGATGTCGACTTCGCAAGCGCCGCCGGCAAAAAAGCAAACGACGGCGTCGTCGCGAATAATTTGATCATCAGAAAAAGTCGCCCTCAATGCACCTCAGTTGTGGGTAGCGACTGGGTGAAGAGGCTGAGAGGAAAAGACCGACCGCTTCACGACTCGTCATGATTTCGCAATTTATTCAAGCAATAATAAACCCATCAAACTGATATGCATGGAATGAGTATGAACTTTCAAAGCGGAACATAACAAGTGCAAGACGCTGATGGTTTTTGAAGCTTCTATGATCACTTCCCGCCGAGTTGATTGACGCGAGACCTCACGTTGTTTACGGCCGCTCCTAGAGCGCTCCTTCCACATCCTGAAGAATTTTTTTCTATGAACTCATAAAGTCGAACCTTCAGCATCGGCGTAGTCTTTCGCATAGCTGGCAGCAGCTCTCCGACGGCAGACTTTCCAGGCCGCTTCGTCCGACGGTTGGATCGAGCTCAAATTCATGCCGCGAATGGCATTTCCACGTTTTAGCCTCTTCTCTTGCGTTTCGAACAAACTAACTACTGGCTCCTCAACGTGGACAGAAGTTGATTGAGGTTTATTGTGGCGAAATATAGAGATACAATGCAAGCAATCCATTGGCAGCTGAATACAAGTCAGATTAGAAGAAATATTGCTGACGCTTAAAATACGACACAGCTTTCGATCTTCAAAAGAATGAGAGAAGGGGAAAGGGAAGTGAGAAGTGCAATGGCGACAAGGTTGTTGAAAGGCGAGAGGCGTTCGGCAGCGCGAGCGCGCGCCGTCGTCAACATATTTCTCTCGTAGTCAACACACCCTTTGCTGTGCCAAGAACCAAAAATCTCTAATGAATCGGAGAACACTCAAGGGCTTATTCGCAACCACTCCTCAGCTTCAAATCGGTCAGTTCAGGCGTTTTTCTTCAAGAACTTCCAGCCGCAAGGTCTCCGTGTCCTCTTCGCCGTTTCCGTTTTCGTCTGTGCCGGCGTGAGTATGGAGCGCGGCTCCTTGGATGTAATGTGCGCGGCGCTGCTGCACACAGTTGGTACAAATGCCATCGAGCATCGAAGCCTTTTTTTCACACGAATAAGGCCCAACCGTGATTTTTGTGCAGAGTCGCCTACTCAATTCGGTGAATAGTTTTGGTTCTAAGTGTGCGCTGTGTGATGATCAGGTGCGAAAACGTGTTGACGAAAGTGTCGGATGCAGCACGCCTCTTCCTCCTTACAAACAACAAGTCGCGCCACGTTCGTCTCTCTACTTCCCAATATTATCCTTTCTCGGCAATCATGGACCAGCTGAAAGAGCACGGAGGAAAAGCCGTCCACCCGACGCACAATTCCCGCACAGCCGTCAGGAGCAGTGCCCTCGATCCAGGTTAGATTCCTACTTCTCTCAAGCCCGTTCAGGTCGAGCCATTAGGGAGTCGGCTGGGCATGTCCAACACCACGCTTCTGGCAAGGCGGACGGTTTGCAAGGTT
>JAQIXL010002442.1:0-13108 GCA_034700245.1 Poikilolaimus oxycercus | reverse complement strand
GCGACTTTTTCAGCCTGTTACCGGCTTGTTATCAGGGCGGTAAAGACTTGGTTCCAGGGCGGTCGATTTTACCTGGGGAGAGTCGTCATCGTTACAAAAGTCCTCAAATTTCCAAATGGAATCCTAATGTCTGGTCCACAAGTTCGATGCAAGAGTGACAAACGCGCGCGAAATGGTTTCTCGTTAGCACTTTCGATTCACAGACCACAAAGGTCACGGACCCACATACGGCTGATCGTCTTTGATTCTTAGGCAGTCATAGCTGAGTTGCGCTTTTTCTTCTTAACTCGAATCACTATTGCAAAAACATTGAACACAGAATGAATTTTAATCCGTTGGAGTACGGAATCAGATGAGTGCATCGTGTCTTGTATCCATAAAGTAAAGATTGAAGGTACAAAAAACATGCGTGGAAGCGCTGTGCTGAATTGCTTTGTCATTCGTGTTGAAAGGGATTATCAAATGCCCGAAGACATTATGAAGGAGATCATCTTGCAATGAGAAAATCAAGTGTACGAACTTGAGTCCAAAACAGGCGAAGCACTCAACTTGCGCTCTATGCAAACGTGAATGCCAGTAACTCGGTGTGGAATTTGTAAGCGGGCTCGGTCTTCAAAGCAGCTGTCAGTTTCTTGATAACGCCCACATTTAGCCGATGCTAAGACAGACTTTAGAAGGTTTGTTCTCATAGTCGCTAATGGAAGAAAATGCCACCGATTCAACTGAAGACGAGCTCGGTCCTCCGCCTGACAATCCCATTGACGACGCTATTGCTGCAACAACAATGCTTGTTGTAAGTTTTTGAACTCTGAAACTGAGACGGGTTCACGCAGATCGGTCTCCTTGGCGTGCTGACTAATGTCACTGTCATATTTCTCGTCTTTCGTTCGCAGTCTCTACGCAATACATTCGGCTACCTAAGTGTCTCTAGATGCATCTCGAATGTCGGCGTCATGCTCGCTTTTCTCTTGTGGGCCGTGCCGGTTACATACATGTTAGTTTGGCAGAGCAGCTCGATTATATTCAGGCAAGCCCCTTACGGCTCAGAGTTTGTTGGAGATAAATTCGGACAGTCCACAGCTCTGACCTTCAATTCGTTTTTCTTGGTTCAGGTGATTTTTCTGCGCTTTGAAATCTTGCAGGTTGCAATGTCGGTCAACCGTTTTGTGGCCGTGTACTTGCCATTCTCGTACGCCAAGGTATCCTAATCATTTCAAAAAACACTAAATTTCAGATATTTAATCGGCGTGGCCTTATAATCGTCCTCTGCGTGGTTTGGGGCTTGGCGTCTCTCGGCGCTGTTCCCGAATTTTTTGGTACTTTCTGGAATTTTCGAATATGGTGAAGGATTTCAGAGCCCTGTCATTACACCTGGGATTGGATTTTCTATTCATGGTACTTCGTACCGAACGAATGTTATGACGTGAGCCCTCTCTCATCGCCGTAAAATTTTGTGCAGTTTTTATTTTACTGGACCTATTTGTATCCTCTGAATGTCGGTTTCGGGGCAGTCGTAGTCATGGATGTCTTCACCGGAGTAAAGCTTCACATCTTTTCTAAAGTTAACAGCTTTTCACTCAAGGTCACTAATGAAATTATAGACCCTTCAAACCGATTCTTCACGAACTCGTCAGAATCGAATTTTCTTTCTTCAGGTTTTACTACCAAGAACCGGCAAAATCGTCTAGAGCACACTCCAAAGTGGAATGAACTTGACCGTGATGTCGTGTCTGAATTTTGTTGCTCCGCTCTCTATGGAGAAATGGTGGTGCTTTGGTTGGTACTCGGTGGCCTGGCAGCTGAATCCAGTGCTCGACCCGTAAGTAGACCTACAAATCTCAAAAAAACTAAGCCTAGCGTGGTGATCCTCGTTTGTCACCGTGAAATGCGTAAACTGTTAATGGAACTTGTCGGATTGGACAAGCTCATGCCCAAACAAAGCTCGACCGCTTCTGGAACAAATGTTATAATTCAAGTTAGGTCACAATAGTCAAGCTTGTGCTTTTGGACTCATTTTTAAAGAAGTTGATCCAGACGACCTTACGCGAATAAATCATTAGCAGCGCACGTTTTTATATTTTGATTAATTTTTTTTCTTTTCTCTAAATTGTGTGTTTAAAGATCGTTCCAATCCTTGCTCATGTTCACTTTCTACGTTTGCCCATCTTAGCACTACGACAAGCACTTTGCACCTTTGAACCAACCGCGGTTCCAGCGATAAACATTCCAATAAACATGAGAGTTTTTCGCTCTCGACGAAAAAGTCCATCAAAGATTATATCACTGCTTTTCTTACCCCAAGGCGTTCTCCATGAAGTTTTTCGGCTTCTTTCGCCGAATGATCTTCTTCGCGCCGAGTCTGCTTGTAGACGTTTAAAAAATGCTATTGAACTTTGTGGCCGAACTCTACCAAAACTCGTCCGCCCTCTTTGTCTAAAGTTTCGAAACTGTGGACTGTCCCTTGAAATTTTATGCGAATCACAAACTACATGAGGTGAATTGTTGAAAAACAATGCAAAATGAAATCCTATCTAGGAAACGCTCACAAGCTTCACGCTGATGAGTCGGATTCTCGGCTCGTTCGAAAAATGCTTCACCGCTTTGACTACCACACATTGTTTATTAGGTAAGGATAATTGTTTTTCAATTATATAGGCGTTCATTTTTTTGTTTCGAATTTTTCAAGAAGTATTGCTTTCAGCGGTGAATTTGTCGAGAATTTTGAGCTCATCAAAAACGTCCTGAAAATGCTCCCGCCGATACGCAATGTAACGCTGTCGGCACTCTTTGCGCCAAGAGTTTTATTTGAAGTTGAGCTTTGCGATCTCCTCTCCGCAATTGCTCATCCACCAAAGGAAATCACAGTTGAATTTCGCGCTCGTGTTGGGCGTCGCCTTCTTCAGTTGCCGCAAATGCAAGGCGTTCTTATTGAAGTAAGTTAATGCGTAATCGACTCTTGGGCACTTATTTGCCTCAGGTTCGATCACCAGCGTTGTCAACACTCACCAATGAAGAGATTTTCCATTTATCGCCGCGCGTCTCGCTTCAGATCATGGCGTCTACTGCCATTCTCGACCACAACGATGTGCTTCGATTCACATCGCAAATGTATTGCAGAACATTCTTGGTTTGCGAAATGAGCTGGTTATTTAGAAAAAACGGACGCCTTCCTGTTCCGGACTTTCTTGGGTTTCGCATCAACTATCCAAAACTCTCAGAAGACGACGAGCACAACGTTCGCGGCATCGTCTTACACCAACAACTCAAAACTGGATTTGAGAAGCGAAGAGTGCGAAACACATTTGCGCTTGTTCGCCTGGCTGTAAACATCCTGGATCATGTGTCCAACGGCGCAAATTCAGCGTCGGAAGATGACGTTAAGCATCTCTCAGTTTGCGAATTGGGAATTCGGTATGTGTGAGAGTCCGTTTCGATTAATCGCGCTCAGTATTTCGGAGACCTTCAACATGAAACTGGAGAGGCGGATGATCTGTGCCGTTGTCATCTTCACCAAGCGGCCACTTGAGTCTAATATCAGCGTCTAACTCTGTTATGCAAATAACGCAAAGTTAAATTGAGTGTAATGTCTTCAAGTTTATCGACATATGTATCGCGTTACAAAAGTTTCATTCTACGGTCTTCACGTGGGTGCGAGCCCGAATCCCCGACGCGAGTCCGAATCCCCGATGACTAAAAAAAAAGGCGCCGGACCTTCGGTCCGGCGATGTCGAAACCGGCACGCTTCTCCTGCCAGCTCGGCACCTAAGCCTAAGTTCCCCCCTTTCTGCACCCGTGCTGCCGCGACGCTAAGCCTAAGCACCTCAATATGGACCACCTTGCAAATTAGCCGGATATGTTCTGCATAAGCGTTTTGTGGCATTGCCTATGCCTTAAAATAAGCCTAGGATACTAGAAAGGCATCGGAGACTAAAAATGACCTTTTCAAAGAATCGGGGATTCGGGCTCGCCGACCGGGGATTCGGGCTCGCGAGGATCGGGGATTCACACACACCGGGGATTCGGACCGCGACCCTCTTCACGTCAGCAGGTAAGATTCGAAGCACCCAAAACGGGTCATGCGCCATACACCAGGAATTGGATTCTCGCTCATTTCAAGCGCGTGGTAGAGGGATTTCCAGACGACTTTTCCCACGTCCATCCGCGCGTTCTACTTGACGATCATGGGCTATCAGCAGTTCTTCGGCGATATGGGTGGGCTTGTTCCAGCTACGTGCTGATCTGCTGAGAGTAGTGTTTGATCACGGCCATAAAAAAGCTGTACCTGGTTACTAGTATTATTGTGCTGCTTCTGGAATAAGAGCGAAGGATTCCCAGGCACCGCCATAAGCAACAGATCTGACTGAATGTAATGTCGGAGCTCTAATTTGTTTCGCGCTTGACATTTCTTCTCACTTTAAAATAGTCGTTGAGGTTCTCGATTAGGTTCTAGAATGAATGCCATTTACCATTGCCGTGATATTCAGCGCTCTTTACGGTGCTGCTTAGAACCGCATTTTTACCGAGCAATCAATTTTACAGCCACTGCGAAAACGTAACCAAGCCAAGTTCGCATACTCAACGAAAAAAGTTGTTGCGAAATGGAGAGTTCTTATAAGAACGGAAACATGGCTTAATTTGCGGCCGCGCAAGTTGAGCTGAGACGGAAAGCCACAGAGAGCAAAGACCCCTTGTAACTTAAAGAAACAGCGTGAAAGTCCATTCAACCGGTCCTTTTTGAAGTTTTCTTCTCCATCAAATGTATGAACAATCTCCTTCGAAATTTACCAATTGGTTCCTTATGCTTCTCGCTAAAATGCATGCAATCTTTGCGAAAAGGAAATGCGTGGTGGCTGCATAAAAGTAGCCTTACAACCTTTCCTTATTCACGTTCTTGATTTTAGCCGAACATCATGCTGTCAAATGGCACTCACAGAGACAGCCGTAGTGACAAAATGGAGTTGGCCTAGAGTTTTTGAGTGCGCGCGCCCTTCAAAACATCTGCCACAAGTAGAAACGCCTTCGCGTTGAGCATGCCATATTTTGAGCGTGGGCAAATTTTCCGAGTATTTTATTCTCGTCTTGGTCATGGAGAGCAACACCACGGAATCAATAGAAGACGAGCTTGGTCCTCCGCCCGACAATCCCGTCCACGACGCTATTGCTGCCACCACAATGTTGGTTGTGAGTTGATCTCTGAAACTTAATCAATGTCGGGTTCACTCAGATTGCCCTACTTGGCGTTTTCACCAACGTCGTTGTGATCTATCTGGTCTTTCGGTCAAAGATTCTTCGCAATACATTCGGGTACTTGTGCGTCTCGAGGTGCACTTCGAACGTTGGTGTCATGCTAGCCTTTATTCTCTGGGCAGTGCCTGTGACTTACATGTAAGCGAGGTGCTGGAAGTGAACTGTTTCAGGCAAGTACCGTATGGCTCCGAATGGTTAGGAGACAAGTTTGGGCAATCAACGGCCCTCACATTCAACTCCTTTATTCTTGTTCAGGTTTGTGAATCATGCTAGAAAGCCTCAAGAAAAATTTTTGAGGACGCAATGTCTGCAAACCGTTTCATAGCCGTCTATTTTCCACTCTATTACGGAAGGGTTAGCAATCGGCTGTAGTGACACATCGTCAAGAGTCGTTTTCTAGATTTTCAGCCGTCGTGGCCTTATCGTTGTTCTTTGCATCGTCTGGGGCATTTCAGCGCTCGGTTGCATTCCCGAATTCTTCGGTAGTAGAGGCAAAGCTAGTGAAACATCGATTGTAGAGCCGTGTCACTACACCTGGGACTGGATGTTCTACACTTGGTATTTTGTGCCAAACGAGTGTTATGATGTGCGTTTTTTTATCGAATTTTGTTCACTTATCCAGTTTCTCTTCTACTGGACGTATTTCTATCCGCTGAACGTCGGTCTCGCAGCTGTTGTCGTCATGGACGTTCTAACTGGAGTGAGACTTCATCTGTTCACAAAGGTTTCGCGTTTTTTTCTTCTTGTCAAGGGAATGTTCCAGAGCGTTCAAACCGATGCAGCTCGCAGCCGACAGAACCGAGTCTTCTATTTGCAGGTGTTTTGTTTGGTGAAACACATCATTGGCTTTAGAGTACCCTTCAAAGCACCATGAACATTAGCGTGAACATGTTTCTGAACTTTGTAGCGCCTTTATCGATGGAGAAGTGGTGGTGTTTTGGGTGGTATTCTCTTGCGTGGGAGCTGAATCTGGTATTTGAACCGTGAGTAAATGTCCACATTTTAGTTTCTTTAGTTTGATAATTCTATTTTGTCACAGTGAAATGCGGAAGCTCACTGGTGAACTCTTTGGAATCAAAAGATTGAAGTCCCAACCTACTTCAACCGCCTCAGCGACAGGAGTAATCGTCCAAGTGCGAAGCCAAACACAGCATTAACGTTCATTAAAAAAACGTCGATAAAAACGGGAAAGATAGTATAGAGTAAAAAATAAAGAGTAAACGCGATGTTGGCGTTTCGAAGCTTTCTCATTCAACTTCTCTCAATCAACTATGCACGCGATGGAAGAAATGCGCGGTGCTGAAATTGCATCGCTCACAGTCAGTCTTATTGGCAGCCTTTGTGTGTTCCTCTTCGAAGGGACAGCGCCGACGGAAACATATCGCTGGGGAGAGAAGCGAGACGAGTCATAGCTGCCGCCTTTCTCCTTGTCGGCAAGCGCGTCTTGTTCAGCGACAATGCTCATCGCGCCGTCTGTCTTCAATTCGCCTTTGGGTCCTACAACGATTCCCACAGTGCTGACAGACGTTGCTATCTGAACAAACAGACTAAAGGCGGTTTCCAATTAACTCACATTATCTCGAATTATTGACGCTCTTTTTAAGTAAAAAGTTTCTCTTCATTGTCAGAAGAAAACCTAGTGAATACCAATGTCGCTGGAAGTTGCGCTTGTCTACGCAAACATCCATCAGGTACGTTGCTATGTATTCTAAGTGCACACAAATCGTCGAGTTTTGCAGAAGCTGAGTAAAGTTGATGCTCCTGATGTGGTTCTAGGCTTACTATTTCAAGGAATAGATTGGCAGCGGGTAGTTTTTTGGCAAAACGATTTTCTATTCTTCAGGACGACTGTTTTGCAAGGATTCACGAGTCTCCGACGGCAATTCTTTCAAAACTTGGAAGGGCGGGATTCACTGTAATCACCACCACCAAGTGCGATGGTCATTCAAACCTTTTGTGGACGCTCCAGCGCCTGTAAGACCGCAGTTTTTTATCTAAATAAGTTATATACATAGTTCAGTCTCTCGTGAGTTAACATTTGAAAAAACTGGATGTTTACAGTTTGAATATTGGTTTGTAGGCAACGAAATCGTTAATACGTGCTGCTCACCGATGCGTAATGTTCGTGGATCACGAGTGCATTTCCTAAACTCTTCGAAATAAACTAGCCTATGCAGTCAAAATTTGTCTTGTAAGAGGTCGTGGCAAATTGAACGATTTTGCTCACAATGAGTAGGGCTGGAGTTCCGTAGTTCAGCGGCTATTACGAAGTGAAATTGTTCTTCACAGCATAGCAAATTTTCTATTCGAAATTTTGTGTCTTTATCCGCCTGCGGCCCGGCCCGTTAACACCCCTGGTGGTAACCACAGCCCATATTACTCACGCCACGTTTCTGTGGACACTGCAACGCATCGAGTAATTATTGGCAAGATCTCTTAGAAAGAAATCGACTAATATTTAAAATGAATTTATACTTTTAGGTAAGTACAGCCGCCGAAGAGTGATGAGAAGGAACGCGAAACGAGCTTCAGCGGCGAGTGTCCCCAACGCCCAACGCGCACTGAAATCGTATAAATTGAGACTTGGCTGAACGCCCTCTGTAGCAGACGTACCAAAGCCAGAATTTATCCATCGTTTCGTAGACATTGCATAATTTTTTCCCGGCTGTACTTTCCTTATTTTGAGAAACAAATTTTGATGCTCGTTTTTGATCGAAATAGCGTCTGCCCACAATGTTTTTCGGTCGATAAACTCAATGGCCCTCTAAAACGTCGAATTTTTCCGCGCTGCACAAAAAGCGACGACAGGTCAGCGAGCGCTGTCCGTCAGTCCTATCCCTTGTGCCGTTTCGCTGAAAAAGTCGATATGCCACCACTTCGCAATCCGGTTTGACGGCCGTTTCGACGAAACGAGTGACGCATAATGTTTCCCTCGCAAATCTCTTGCTCTGCGTGACTCACTTTTCCTTTTCTGCCTCTTTCGCCATTCCCAGGAGGATCATTCCCCATTCCCGCGACTGCCTTCTAATAGAAGCGAAAGCGCCAGCGGACGCAATTCCTAAGCTCCGAGTCCTTCTCAAGGAAACCGCGTCGTAGTTTGTCGTGGCGACTCCATAGCAACTGTCTAAGCCCTCATTCCACTTCGTACTGCTGCCATTTAGCCGCCTCGGGTTCCATAGACAACCTCAAACCTTCGCCTATTGCAATGCCAGTGCAGTTTGTGATCGTCTACTCTCGAGTCGACGTTATTGTTTGTGAACTTTCTTCTTTCAGTCAACAAAAAATCCTAGACGCCGACCTATGTCGACGCACCGGAAGCGCTGCTAGAAATGGTTTTTGGCGAAGTCTCGACTTGGGAAACGGTTTGTTCCTTGGAAGGCGGAAAGCTTTTTAGGAGCGTGGCGGCTATGCGCGTATTGACTCAACGCCAGCGACGATTCTGTCAATGTTTGGCGAGCACGGCTTCACCATTGTGAAAGTGACTCGCCTATCTGAGACCAACTGCACGTGGACCCTGCAACGGGTCTCTTGAGACGCACTTTCTAGCTTCTGAATAAAGCCCTTTCTTCATGAGGTTTTGAGTACACGCGAGAATCGATCTCTTAGTCTGCTGTGGAGGAAGGCACTAAAGATAAGCAGGCCAAACAATGCCACATTCTTTGCGTCCGACAGCGCTTGGCGGTCGTACGAAAGTTTCTTCAGTGGTATTGTCGCGTGGTCTCATCCTCTCTCCCCAAGGCTTCCACGGCACATATGCCCTTCAAGGTTTCGTACGTCATTGTCTACGCAGGCTTTGGTGTTGTTGTTAGTCGGTTTTCTGTTCCTCAAACACTATTGTAGACGCCAACTTTTGTTGATGCGCCTGATGAGCTTGTGCAGAACGTTTTCGGCAAACAAGCGACATGGGCAAGGGTAACTGAAGCTCATTTGTTGACAGCAAATTTTTAGGAAAACAATGGTTATGCCCGCATAGAGGCTACAGTGGCAGCCGTTCTCACAGCATTTGGACACCACGGCTACCAGGTCGCTAAGGTAACTCGCGCTTCAGACAACAACTGCATGTGGACGCTACATCATGCCGGATGAACTTCGGTCAGTAAACGCGTTTTCAATAAAACGGTCACAAACCGCTCATTCTCTTCCACTGCACGTTTTGCCGCTTTCGCCTGTACTAAATATCGCTCCGTCGGTTACTGCACTGAAATCACACATAAACAACCGAAGCCGGTACAACGTCGGGAGTCATACAACTCCATGGCAACTGGCAAAAACGAGGAGTTTCATTCTCACAGTGGGAACCGCGCGCGTACCGCTCGTTATCGCACACGTGCCATTGCTGACATTTTTTTGAAAGTATTAGTCTTCTTCGAAAGTTATTTGACGTTCTCCGTAGATCATGGCAGAATTCGTTCTCGTCTACGCTCGGATCGATGCAATTGTAGATTTTTTCATTATAAAGCCGATTCGTTTCATAGACACCAACGTTTGTCGATGCTCCCGATGCTCTCCTTCATAGTGTCTTTGGAAAGAAGGAGACGTGGACAAGAGTGATTTCTATTTTCTTCTATGCAGTTCAATCACGGCTTCAGGAGCTAGGCGGCTACGCACGGATCGAAGAGACGCCTGCAACTGTCCTCACTAAACTCGGACATCACCGCTTCACGATCGACAAAATGATTCGTGTATCCGAGAACAACGTTTTGTGGACTCTTGAACGGACGCCGAACGAACTTTCTTTAATCAGCTCTCTTTGCGAGAAGGAATGAAACGTCTTCTTAAAACGCCGTGCATAAAATTGAAGACTTTATTCAGTGCATTTCACTGCTTCGACTGTTTCCTTCGTTACGAATGGGCAGAATGTTTCAATTCTTGTTTGCCAGTCTAAATCGTTTTTCTCAACAAAAATTATCAACCGGCGCGATTGCTGCCTCTAGAGTCTCCGTTGGAAATAATGCCAGTTTGATACCAGCGTTTCACTCCTCCATCCTGTGGAACACTGAGCAGCAGGGCACCACCGGAGTCGCCCTGCAACGCAACATTTAAAAGTAATTGATCCTGCAATTACATCAGCCGTAGCCTGTGGTTGTGTGCAAACATGCAACAAATTGTGCTTGCTATTCTCTCGCCCTTTGCACCAAATCGTCTTCACCACGGCTTGATTAACTCCAGTATTCACTTGTGCGTTTGCTGAAGCCTAGAATCATCGCACAAACGGTACCCTGGACTTTCTTTGTAGTTCTTCCGTATCCAATGGCAACGACGTCTAGACCGCTCGTATAGTGGCTTTGGTTTTTCGAGAGACAAATTGGTTGAACGTATTCATTGAACCTTAGCGGTGTTTGAAGCTGGAAAAAATCAGCATTATTTGCAAAAAAACCTTTAGTAATGCAATATCGTGAGGATAGTAAAAGCGAGTTGGATTGGGCCAGCGCGAGTATCCCTCCTCAACGATCACTTTCGAAACGTTGACGACTTGAGCTCGAGCAGCCGAAAATTGCCGGTGAACACCAGCAATAACCACAATATCTTGTTTCTTTTTCCAAGCGACGCAATGCGCCGCCGTGAGGACCCATCCTGGATGGATCACCGTTGCACTGCAGAAACCGCTGACTATTGCATCAACGGTTAGCGGTTTGAAGGCTTCAACTTACATGGTTTCCGTTCGAAGAGCGCGGCCATCCATGGCCAACTGTGCGGCACGGCCTCGTTTCCGCCGTAGATTCGAAACCGAGAAGGGTTAAGATTGGGCGCCGTTGAGGAAATTCCGCAGGCCTGAGAGCGAGCCCCTTTGCTCAGTACTGCTGCAATAGCAACAATGCTCACAAAATACATCGTGTGACAATGAGCGGCACGAACGATCAATTTCAGCAACGCTTTCTGAAAATGTTAAAAGTCCATTACGCGGTGAATTTGTGCATTGGTTAAGCGTGATTTAATGCAGTATTTTAAGGCATTATCAACCGTCTAGACAATGTCTAAAAACAGATTAAATCTGCAAACGCTTCAAAACCATTTTTTCCAGCAGATTTATCTACTAGGC
Organism: Poikilolaimus oxycercus; assembly: GCA_034700245.1. NCBI lineage: Eukaryota > Metazoa > Nematoda > Chromadorea > Rhabditida > Rhabditidae > Poikilolaimus > Poikilolaimus oxycercus. The sequence continues at coordinate 1,821 of JAQIXL010002442.1, read as the reverse complement.
GGACACATAGCAATGAAGTCTACAAAGTGGTGTTGCGTCATTTAGCAAAACTGGTTACAAATGTGTTTCACGAAGAAACTTCTAGGCTCCTGCGACTGATGAATGGCCGAAAATTGAATTTAGTTTGTTCATGCGACGGCGTGCCTCTGTTACTGAACAACAACGCTCATCCACTGACACTTCGCCAACAACACTGCTATGCCACATCGAGTTAGCCTCTGAAGACATGCCCGTGCTACTCCACCTTTTCAATTTGCTGTTTTTTCTTCTCTATCTTCATCAAACAGTGTCTTCTGCTGAAGACGTAGTCCCTTGTGGGACACCGGACGTCCAGGCCAACCTTCAACCGAGCCGGTTTCGTGTTGTGAATGGTCAGATTGCTGTAAGGAAAGCTTGGCCGTGGGCAGCCCGCATCTTTCTCGAACACGATCAGAATAGTAAACTTTTGGGAGGCTCTATAGATCTTAGTGCTTGAATCGTTTTGTGATGGAATAGTCATACACGAAAAGTACGTTCTTACAGCCGCACATTGTTTTGGTAAGCCGATAAAAGTGAACTAAATTTGCGCTTCAGAAAGCTGGAAGCTGAAGAAATGGTACGATCCACGGACTTATCGTCAGCCAAAGTTAGTGGTTGTCGCGGGACATCTGAGAGAAAGTGAAGTCTCAGAACATGGTGAGTACCTTTTCAAGACCTGCAATGCTCTTCAGGAAATTATCAAATGGTCAAAGTGATCAAGCGCCATGTACACCCAAAGTACAGCAACAACACCGAATACAACCCTTATGATATGGCCATACTGAAGGTTTGCCCAGTGTGAAATATTACCGAGCCTTTCGGTGAAACCGTTCAAATTCACGGAGTTTGTTCGGCCAATTTGTCTCACGTCCAACGAATCAGCTTTGGACAGGCAGCAGTATGTTGGCGTTGGCTGGGGCGACGCAGGAGAGAGTACCTTCAAACATGTTTTGCCACCGTTTCAGAAACTGATGATGCCGTACTTCGTCAAGCAGTTCTTCAACCATACAACTTTGCCAAGTGCAGAAAAGCTTATCGAACGCCTTCCGGCTATTCTGTCAAAGAGCCCATTCACTTCTGTACTTTACCACGAGTTCTCGGGAGGGTAAAACCTGCTTCTTCCTACAATTCTTGAGCAGGGTGACTCCGGTGGTCCGGTAATGGCAAAGAAGCTCGACTCGAATCCTCCGATCTGGTACTCAATCGGTGTAATCTCGTTCAGCGACAAAGAAGGCAACGCTCCAGGTGTTTTTTTCTATATTTTAGCTTGGATAACCACTTGCTAAGATGTCAATGCTCGTGTTTCATTCTTCTGCGAATGGATCAAGAAGAAGACAAGGAAGGCTGTTCAATGCGAAAAATAGATTTCGTTTGGTACGCATATTTCACTAACTGTGAAGAAAATGTTTATTGTTGAGAGATCCTTAAAAGACGGTTGAAGCTTTTCGGGCACAGGTCACAACCGATGTCACAAACGCGTTCTCACGATGTCACAACTTGTAAGCGCTGCTCGCCAGGTGGCGTTCTACGAGGAAACAATAGAATACCGTTGACAGTGATTTGAGTATGACGTCGTTGACTCGGAAATATAGTTGCGAAAAACTTGTGCGCGCTTCTTGTCTTCTTGTTGTATTTGCAATCCAAGAGCGACGGCTTGCAAGATGTAACCGACGAGATGACCTAGGAACTGCCTGATCTTCTCATGAAAGCCCTGAAAACATTCAAATTAACACCAAATTTCTGAGAAAGCAGAAGTTCCTAGAATACCCCGCGGCAATACCTTGGACGAATCTTGAATTCTTT
>JAQIXL010002441.1:0-13108 GCA_034700245.1 Poikilolaimus oxycercus | reverse complement strand
ATGGCGAGACTGGCGGCGAGCACGAGACAGACGAGGATGGGGAAGAGGACGAGCATCCTGAACACTCTCCTCTCTCTGCTCACTCACGTCGTCGTGCTCGTCTTCGCCTTCTTCAGATCCTCCAGGAACTCTTTCACCTCCTGAGAGACACTCAGGGCAACAACAACCTCCTCACTGTCTCGTTCACGGCGTACACGCGACTCATCGCGGCGAGACGGCTTCTGGTCAGTCGGGAACAATGACCTCCTGCCAGCATGTTGATTTGCTTGCAGTTGTTTGTTCAAAGTTGCCAGCTACCCTTTGTGTTCTTGAGATCGAAAGTGGAGGAATTCCACGAGCTGGGAGACTCTCATGAACACCGATCACTGAAGTCCATCTGGCAAGCACATGAGGAAACAAAAGTTTATCAAAGGAAGGAGACACTTCAATTGCCACGAAGGGAGAGTGAGGAGCGCGCGCTCTCTGTGAAGGGTCTGTCTGTCTTCTCCGTCGACGACAGCGTGTCACGGCTCGCAGCTGAAGGCCTCCTGGAACCAATCCAATCAATACAGAATCAATACAAGTAAACAAGAAGTAAACAAGAAGTAAACAAAGAGACAACAAACTGCGATTCGCTGAGAGAGTCGTCGATGGCGACGCGGACATGCGAGCAGGCGAGCCAGGCCACCAAGGCCACGGACACGGTGAAGGGTCGGAGGAACTGGGAGAGGTGAGAGAGGCTTCTCTTCTTGTCTTACAGAGATGGACTGGGGTTGACGCTTCTTTGCTCCTTTGAAGAGGACGCCGAGGATGACTTCTTCGGTGAGAAGACAGAGGAACGCCATCAACGAGGTGATGATCATCTCAACTCCACGGTCTTCTCCTGGAGAGCCAAACCAGTTGGGAGCGCTCGAAGACCTGACGATAGATTTGGTAGAAGACTTTGAAGAGGGCGAGCAGCGTGCAGAAGATCGCCACTCCCTGAGAGTTGTTGAAGGAGGGAGGAGAGACTGGACTTGGAGAGTGAAAGTGAGAATGATGGAGTAGGAAGTGAGGGCGAGCTCGTCTCGGACGCCCATCGTGTGGAAGACTTGCGCCAGTTCGAAGATCTGCAAGAGAAGAGGAGGCCTTGAAGAAGAAGAAGGAAGAGACGAGGGCGCAGGCGATGAAGAGTCGCTGCACGAAGGCGTCCAACTCGTTGAAGAGAATGGCCGAGAAGACGCTGCGGAACATGCCCGTGTATGCTGAGAGAAGCCTCTAGTCAGAGGATGAAGGGACAGACCGCTGCCGGCCATGTCGACGTTGAAGACGCGGCCGTCTGCCACTCGACGAAGGAGAACAATCAGAGAATTTGCATTCTTTCCCTCTTTTTCATGTCTCGATCATTTGAAGTAAAGTGGTCTGTGTGACACACGTCTCTTTTTGGGGGCTTTTGGTGTTTTTATTCGTCGTGACTAGTTGAGGTACAATGCGTACAATGGGAGAGAAAGAATAATCGAGGGCCCCGTTGAATAAGTATGCCTTCTAAGATCATCGAGTGTTTGTCGCAAGAACTAAGTGATATCCCCGTCTCTACAGTGGAAGTGCTTACAAGTAAGATGCAAGGAAGACCTTCAGATAATTACAGTACACGATTGATGAAAAGCAATCGAAGGAGTTATCGGAACAAACCAGACGGTTCAGATCTCACGAAGACAAGAAGATTTCTGTTATCGGAATAAGCCAGTTAGGAGAACTCGTAACACAAATAGACTGTTATCGGAATAAACCAGACAACAGCTAGCCTGTTGTCTGGGAGATTTTTTTTTAGTTTTTTTTTTGCTCTTTTTCTCTCTTTCTCTCTAAAATCTAGAATTCTTAAAATCTATCTGACACTACACAAACCGAAGAAATTTCTTCAATGAACTATGTACATAACTGAATTCGTGTTTCCTCTTCGTATATGAACTGCAGGGGCTTAGCTGATCGGCTGCGGAGCTCGAAGCATCGTGCGTCGGCTGCGCGTCGGAGCTGCTGGTGTGCTGGGATTACTGGGACCAGCTGAAGGAATGTCTCAAAAAGACTCTAGAACAAACCAGCAGGCGGTTCAGGCTTCACTCGTTGGCTTCTCTCGACGATGCCGTCGACGATTCGATGATAGACGAGGGAGGCGGACTCCACCCAGGCCCTCTTCGTAGGTCGAGCTGGCGGATCTGGATAGAGCATCCAACGGAGTTTGTTCACCGCCAGAACCGATCCAAAGGTCGTCACCGTCACTCGCACTAAAGAAGACTATCTAGATGTCTTGCAACTCTTACAAGTATCAGGAAGCTCCTCTCGGTCATCTTCCTCCTCGAGCACCGCCTCCTCGGGTCCTTCTTCAAGGACTTCATCCCCGAGCTGCGCATCCTCGACAATCGAGTCCTCCAAAGGTTGGGGCTCGTCGGGTTCTGTCGTCGAGACTTCTTCTTCGGACACAGAGACATTGGGACTTCTCTCGGAAGGACTAGAATCATCCGTCTCTGGTGGGGGAGTCGTGTTCACGATGGTTCTGAAGTCAATCCAGTCATGATCAGACTAACGAGGCCTACGGTTTGGGTTTGTTGTGCTTGCTGACATGGACGAGTCGAAGTTTCACGTCGGCGACATCTGTCAATTCGATGAGACACTGCTCGAGCAGTTCCAGGTCTGCTTCCACTGAAAAGAATCATTGATAGATGTGATGCTCCTATGTACCGGGCAAATCGACGACCCAAGCCGGAGGCTCGTATCTCATTTGTTGCATAATTGACGTGGAATCTGTCTTCAAACGAATGAAGTCAATCTTGCCGGTGAAGAGCATTCCGTAGTAGACCAGCTTGGCTGCCTGAACCCCCTCTTGCTAGAGGAGAATGAAAACCTCATGGAGAGGCCTCCAAGTGGACGGTCGAAGGAGGATGTTGTCGATGGGATCGGGGTTCGCCGTGGAGGCCGTCACGGGCATGAAGGGCGCTGCCGCCTCTCCGAAGTCTCGGAAGTCGATTTCCTCCAAATCTCTGAAGGCCTTCTTTAGTCTCTCTATTTGGGATTACTTGAAGTGTCGCGAGGCGAGGAACTCCATGAAGTCGAGAAGAAGTCGAGCTCTCTCTACATGATAGACTTGCTGTGGAGCCTCGTCGTCTACGGAGTCGATCTAAACTCAGAGTTTCAGAAAGCTTCAATGAAAACAAACCGTTTGAAGATAAGTGATCTGGTTGCTGTTTCTTCGCCTCCATTGGCCTCGTCCGAAGAGAACAAGCAGAATTGGGAGCTAAAGGACGTTGTGAGATTGTGAAGACACGAACCAAATTGTTGGGCACGACGGCCGGTGCCGCAGTCTTGATCCACCTCAAGACGACGTAGATCACCTCGGCCAATCCTGAACCCTCTCCTTGTCATTCCTTCTCCCTTACCTTCATTAGCTTCAAGGTATTTCCTCAAGAGAGGACGCTTCTTCCAAAGTCGAACCACGGCCGAGGGAGGGAGCTCGTCTGGGGACGAACTCTTCAGTTTCTCCATCTCCGCGCATTGCTTGGTGATTCGTTTATTCACTTCCTAAGCGAGAGAAGGTTTCAAGAGAAGAAGACGAACCTCGTAGATGGGATCGACCATCGGAGGCAGGCCTTTCTTGATGGCCGCCTGTCGCTTCAGGGCTTGCAGGATGTCAAAGAAGACCCATGGCAAGCCCATGAAGGCGTTCGGATTTCGTTTGGCCTCATCTAGAAGCAAGTGTAAAGGCTGAGAAGACGTACTGTAGACGACGTAGTAGACGGCGCTCGCCTTGCGGCAGATTTCGTCGCTCGGTCGACGGCATACCGGTGGCTTCCCATGACGATCGTCCTCGTCGACGGTCCTCCAAGCCGACACTCCTCCATCAAACTCCTCAAAAAAGTCCTCCGACAACTCGTCGAAGACGGCCTTCACCCTCTCTTCGATCATCTAGGACTTCCTTCCTCTCTTCTTCTCTCCCCTCACCTGTTCCGTGTTGTAGAAGCTCATATCATCGTTGTCGTTCATGTGGAGACGCGACCCAATGGACATGTAGAAGCCCGAGATCAACTCCGCCTCCGAGCCAATACCGTAGTTGTCGAGAAGACCTCGGATTTTCACGTTGTACTTGACCATGAGGTCCTTCGCCTTCTGGAGCAAGTCCAGATTGTCGGAACTCTTGTCTTTGGGGTCGATCATCATCAGATCTTCATCCAAATTCACAGTCTCCCTGTCGACTGTCGACGTCGTGTCATCCAGAAGGTTCCTCATGTCATTTGCTTCTTTGAATATGCGGGCCATCAGCCGTCTCGAGTGATAGCCGAGCTCCATTCTCTTGTCCATGTAGTCGGGACGAGTGAAGCTTCGCTCGGCTGGTCGGACCTCGCCTGTCTCAGGGTCTCTCGAGGGCTTCGAGGTGAGTTCCTCGGGTTGGATGCCCGTCTTCGCGAAGTCCACCCACTGGGAGTGCTTCTTGGCGATGTTGTTCGCCACTGGGTGCATCATTCCATAGAGGTCGGTGAAGACCAAATGAGCATTCGCTATCATTCCAACTTGTTGGGAACCGACGAAGCCCACGAAGAAGTTGATCATCTTCGTGTTGATATCCTCTTCTTCTTTCGTTTCTTCGGGTTTTGAACCCTCGTCTTTCTGCTCTTGATTCTCTTTGTTCTCATCACTTTCTGCTTCTTCCTTCTTCTCAGTCTTCTTCTTCGGCTTCTCATAGTTGAGAGGCTTCTCGTTTCGAATAAAGTGAAGGGTTCGATCCCAGACGACGAAGTACTCGTCGCCGTCGAGATCCGATCCAGCCAACTCGTCGGGATGCGGTCGCGGTCCACTCTGCGGGAACACTATCACATTCCGCAAATGATGAAGCTCGGGGACGTCCACGGCCTCAAAGATGCGCACATCCCCGGCCATCACCATCGGACTCTTCGTGACCATCACAGGTCCTGAGACGAAGTTCACAATACTCGGTTACAGTACCTTTGAGGATTGAGTGGGCGGCTGTGGCCCTCTTCGTGTTCACGTCATTCGTGTACTGCACGAAGACTTGACCATATCGAAGGAGGCCGGTCTCGTCGACGACTCCGAACATTCCTCTGCCGAGGTTGGCCGGGATCTCGATCGACTGTCGGGCTTCCAACTTCTCTAAAGACTCTCAAGTGAAATGAGAGGAAGGAGAACGAACTCAAGGAATGCTTGACGATGGCCATGAGGAGTTTCTTGAAGAAGGGTTCGGCCGTGAAATTGAAGTCCGTCATGAACTCCACGTCGATTCTGTTCTGCATGACGCAGAGACGATCGATGGCTCGCTTCTAAAGAAACATCTTCTTTCAGAGACTTGGACTCACATTCTCAATGAAGCAGCGAGTATAATTGACGAAATGGGCGTCGAGAAGCTCGAGGATTCTTCCCTTGATTCGATTGTGGACTGCCAGGCCCTGGACCTCCGACACCTGAGAAAGACTTCCTTTGAGGAATTGAATGAGACCTGATCCAGGATGTTGATCCAGGGCCTATTCAGCGTGATTCGAGTAGGCGCTGAGAACTTGACGATTTCCATCGTCTTGTCGCTCTCATTTTCGAATCTGAAGAGCTCTCCGTGAGACTTCTTCAACTTACTTCCACTGACTTCGACGGAAAATCACCTTGATCTGGCCCGCCTTACGGCCATTTCTCTCCTCGGGCGTCATAGCCATAAGAGCCTGTTGAGCCTTCTCCCTCAAGTCGAGGTCCACACAGAGGATTCCCTTCGCTCCTCGATAGCGGATCTTCAACAACTCCTTTATCACCATTGAGTAGACCGACCTGGTAAGTGTTCGGCTGGACCTTCTTGAGTCCGAGTTCATCGGCGATTTCAAGAGCAAAGCCCAGCGACATCATCCCACATCCATCGGAGAAGATATAGGGCTAAAAAGTTCTCTCTTCCTGGAAAGGACTGCTTACTTCGCCGTTGAGGTCTCGGCCTCCAGTGATGTCGTCGACAACCAGGAACTGCTCCCAGGTGAGCTCCTTCTTGCTGGCTTGAGCCTGTGTGAAGCACTGACCGAGACGGGCCATCATCTTCGGAATGTCGCTAGGATCGAAAGTTCCAAGCTCTTGGCGAATGTCTTCGACCTGAAAAGAACAATGAAGCTTGAAGACTCAGACGTTTCGTTTGCTCTCATCGAAGAAGTAGCAGCCGTTGTCTTTCATCTGCGAGTTCGACGCTCCCAAATAGACGAATTTTCTTCCTAAACTCTCTTTGCTTTCAATCTTTGAAACAAACCTCCGACGAGTTTATACTTTCCCTCGGTGATGATGAGTCGAGCTCCGACATGAATTCCCTCACGGAGGGCGTCGCCGACACTTTGCTCGATGCTCCGTCGACCGATGCGCATTTTTCTGATCAAATCTCCATTGTCATCCCTGAAGTCATTAGTTCTTCTTAAGATTTAGAGACGAACCGGAACTGTATCCGAAGAGCGGAGATGCCTTCAGGATCATAGTTCCTGAGTACTCGATTGCTCATTTGCATTTCTGGCTGGAAGAAGAGCGTCCGAGTCGGGGTCACCACCACCTGCTCTTCTTGATGAGAACTCTTAGCTCACCTTGCGGATATTCACATAGCCCTCCTTCAAGAGGCGATCCTCCTCCACGGGCAAGTTGCTTTCGAGCTTCGCGTGAATTAGTTGAACCACATCCAAGGGACGACCCCTTTCAAGACGGATCCTGTGGAGGATGTCCAGAGTTCTCTAAATGAAGTTTCTTTCCAGCTCTTAGAACAACCTTGTGATCGAGCTTGGAGTGCTTGTAAAGCAGATGCATTAGGACGTTCCACTTATCTCGGCTCTCAGTCGTTCGGTCCTTTCTATGAGAAAGCAATGAGGACGTTGAAGAGACTCACCCGAGGAAGACTTGATCATGGAAGATGGCCCCGTTGGACGCGAACACATTCAAGGCGTACTCCAATTCAAACCTCTCGTCACTTTCTCTGAAGTCTTGCTGAAATGACAAAAGTTGTTGCAAGGAAAGAACTCCTTGCCGGCCAGTAGAAGGTCGGATAAACGGGATTCATGTGATAACAGAAGGGCGAGTCATCGTTCGTGTAGCCGTTTTGTCCACTTCGTCGCATCTGCACGGTTCTCCAGTGCTGACGATTCGGGTTCAGATATTCGTGGACTCTCATGTCTGAAACTCTTTTACTTCAAACAGATCGATTGCTCACTCGAGAACTCGATCGTGCGCCGAGTTCGGATATAGAGACGTCCGAGGATTTCATAAACCGTCGAGAACTAAAGTCTTCGTTCATTCTCATCATCTAGGAAGCCAAACCTTGACGTCCTCTTCAAAGGTGATGGCGATAGTTGAGGCGTGGTGGATGGCGTCCTTGGCAGGAAACTGCTTCGCATCCATGCCACGCTCTGTCGTGAAACATCGCATGCCTCGACGCTGAAGGCGACAATTCGAGAAACGATATCCAGCGTACGGCCGAGAATTTGTTGTGTGCAACAACGGAGACATCGTCCCGGCATATGCGAACAGGCGTCTGAAGATGAAGGTAGATCTTGTGTTCACGATTGAATCTCTCCGGCGCCTTCTCGTCTCCCATATCACAGATGATCCTTTGAATGCTGGCCATTTCAATCTGAAACTTCTTTGTTGAAAGAGAAACAGACCCGAACAGTATAGATGTTCGGTTGTTTTGTTGGCCTTCTTTGTGGTGGTCGACGACCTAGACGGCTATTTCTACCAAAATGATTCTTACCTTCTCCTTTGGCCTTCAGACGAACATCGTGTTGACGAGTGTCGATGGCCTCGTCGGGTTGGTCGACATACCGAGTCTCACCATAGAAGACGTCTATCGCGTCCTGGTCGTACTCGAAGTTGACAGCCATTGGATGAGTGATGCTGCTGTCTTGAAGACGAAGTCCTCTATGTAAGAGGGTGTTCGACTTCACGGCCTCTTCAGGATCCACAAATCCCACCTGCTCACTCGATGCTTTTAAAAGCTTGAACTTACTTTCCAATGGCTGATAAAGTTTCCAGGACCAACGTGTGCTCCAAACTCGAGCTTCTTCGCTCCCAAACCGAGATGAGCGGATCTGAAGACATCATTGAATCTCGGTGGAAGGAAAACATGCATTAGGCCTGGCGGGAAGAACTTGTGTGATCCGAGATGAAGCTCTATTGGTCCTTCCCATGGCTCTCTTTCAAAAGGGAACCCTGAAAGACCTCAGAAATCATTGAGGGCCTTACCTGGATCGCAGATCTTATTCGATCTCGCATAGTTGGCCTTTCGAATGTTCTTGACAATCTGCGGTATGACAGAGCTCCAACGGCCAGTGCCCTTCAAAGAGAGATTGTTTCATTCATCAAGCAGTACCTCAAAGTGAAAATAGTGAAGGAAGGTCTTGTCCTCGAGTTCCTCGTGATGGTTCACCTTATGGGTTCTCTCGAAGGTGTTATCCGAGATGAGGACCACGTTCATGTAGGTGGAATACTGAAAAGTTTTTTCTCCTTTGAATGCTCACCCATCGTGGATCGAGGCGTTCTGAAGCCTGAACGACGAGCTTGAATTCTTCCTTTGTTCGGTCCTGCGAGCATGTCCTTTTGAAGTGAAATCTCTTTTCTCACCATCGATCTTGTTGGAGGAGATTCCTGTTGATCTTATGGATGGAGTTCAATCACCGTCGTTCGATTTTCTGAAACATTGAACAGTTCTCATTCTCTTGGCATCGTGGTGTAAATCAAAGTGTGAAGAGCCTCAAGGAGACGTGTGAATGGCCAAGTGCCAGAGAAATTCTCGCGCTGCTGAAAAGTGTGCGCCTGCCAAGGGACGAGTGCATAGAATTCACAGAGCAATGAAGAACAACAGGGAGTGTTCATCAGGGAGGAGTCAGACAGATCACAACAGAGTATAAAGTACAGAAAGAACCCACAAACAAGTTGTCCTTTCCTTGGAAAGTCCACCTTGCACTCCCTTGAGAGTGCCAACAAACTCGTTCTTTTCGTGGGGGTGTGGCCTCTCAGCTGTTCTCAGCCAGTCCCATTGGCCATCGCGCACTCAAACATTCGAGAAGCGATCAAACTACAGCTTCAACTCTTTTCAAGGCTTCTTTCAAAAGCTAAATGACTCTGTGAACTAAACCTTTCATTGACTTGAAGTCGATTCTGCAATTTCGTTGGCAAATACAGACAAGCAGCTGCAAGAAGGAAATGACTCCTTTCTCACAACAATGGCCTGTGACAGGCGTCACGTGTGAATCATGCATGGCCCGTCCCTTCAAGGTGACTCTCTGTCTTGTGAAAGACAGCTTTCTTCAAAGCCATATAGAGAGGCTCAAGACTGCAAAATACTCCTATCTTCGAAAGAGGGTGAAGCCTTGCTTGTTGAAGAAAAATGTTGGAACTGCGAAAAGATGTGTAACATCTTGCCTCAAAATTCTTGGCAATCTTCAACAGTCGCAAAGTATTTGTGAAACGAGAGGCGGCAATAGAGGTTGATGGGGATGGATAGTATGAGAGGGCGGTTCAACTATCGTCCACTTCAACGGTAAGGTCTCACCGCCGTCCAACGGTTTGCTAATTGGGCAGACGAGGCCGACCCTCTCTTCTTGTGAAAGCCTCTTTTCGTGTTCAGCCTTTCCAAGGATTCACTCTCTGTCGACTCTCAAAGCGTCGCATGTCCCCATTTTCTTGTGTGAGACAGAGATTCGACTCGTTTGTTTATCACTTGGCCTCGTTTACTTCTTGAGGAAGCCGAAGGGGCTCTTCGACTTGGACTTCTTCCTCGTCTTCTTCGGTCGCGGCTTGCGCTCCTTCTTCTTCTCGTCTCCCGGCGTCCCGTCCGGCTCCTCGGCCGTCACCGCTTCCGTCGTCGCCTCCGTCGCATCGGACAAGGGCCCGCTCTTGCACGCCTTCTGCTTGGGACGCTTGTGGCCGGTAATCCGTTCGAGGATCTTCGAGCACTCGTGCATCGAGTACCTTCAACTCTCTTTTCTTCTCTCTTGTGGAGTCTCGCCTGTCATCAGGCTCCTCAGCCCAGGTCTTGGACACGACGAGGTCAGCCATCTCGACGGGCGTGCCCGAGGGCATCGTCATTCGATATCCCTCGAGTACTTTGTTCTTCACTTCGACCACTTTCATGCCCGGATACGGCTCGGCGCCGTTCGAGAAGATCTCCCAGCACATGATGCCGAAGCTCCACACGTCCGTCTTCGGTGTATACACGAACGTTCTGAAGAGTCTCAAGACTCTTGCAGTCTCACTTTAGAGTTTCGGGTGCCAGCCAGCGGATGGGCACCTTCTTCACCCCGCTCATCTTGTACACTGTGCCCTCGCGTGTCAGACCGAAGTCCGAGATCTTGACCTGAAAGCAATTGTTTACTTCTTGTTTTGTTGTTTATTTACTTGGCCGTTTCCGTAGAGACAATTGCGGGCTGCGATGTCGCGGTGGATCATCTCGCGCGAGTGAAGATACTCCAGACCCCAACTCGACTGCAACCTCTTCTTCTCTTCAAGGAGAGTACCTGCAGGCACATCTCGAGCTTCAGCTCAGGCGGCTGCTCCTTCTTCTTGAGGTAAGAGTCAAGGGCCCCGGAGTCGGCCTGCAGGACAATCTTCACCCTCTTTCTTCTCATACCAACTCCATGAGGATCATGAGAGGCTCCTGGCCGGCGGCCACTCCGTAGAGCTTGACCACATTGGGATGGTCGAGATGGCGCATGAGCCGAGCTTCCTTCATGATCTCTTTGATTTGTTCCTTTGTCAGGGCTTCCAGTTTCGCCTGAACGAGGCTCCCCACTTATGGTCTTCGGACCAATTTGACAGCGACGTCGACCTTCTTGCCGTCTTTCAGCTTGAGCTTGCCCTTGTGGACTTCTCCGAAGGCGCCCTCGCCCAGTTTCTTCGTCAACTCCACGTCCTCGTGGGCGAGCTCCCACTTCTGGCGGGTCACCGGCGTCTTCAGTGTCGCCTTCGAGCCCTTCAATGTCGGCATATTGCCAACTCCCTTCTCCATCCACCTTGGTGATGGGTTCTTGGGTCTTGATGTGATGTTCGACGAGTTGGGGGATCGAGTCGAAGGCATTCGTCTCAATGAGCACTTTCCCGTTCGGCAGCTTCGTCACCACAAAGTGCTTGATCTGTGACGGAGCAGAGAGTTGTATTCTCTTCCTTTCCCACCCCATCCTCCTCCTTCTCGGCGTCTGCCATGACCGAGATGACGAAGGCCCTCTCCTTGCCCGCCACCGGCTCCGTCGTTCGCACGATGAAGTCGCCGTCGTTCCGTAACATGCTCTGAAGACAACATGGAGGGCTGTTCCTTGAGACGGACCTTGATGTCCTCACGCGGCAGCAGGCCGTGGTAGTAGACGGCGCTGACGATGCCGCGGCTGCTGCCTCCTCCGCTGTCGGCCTTCTTCCGCTCCGCTGACATCGTCGCCGATCCGCGTACCCTTCAGCTGAGAAATGAGAGCGTCCCTCTTCCATGAATGTAAACTTTCTCCATGCGAACTTCCCACATGCGAAACAGCAATCCGTATGCGAACATTTCCATAATCGACCGCATGTTTGCTACATGAAATCTCAAGAACGGTTCTGTGCTTCCTCCGAGTACACGAGCCAATCCACAAGTTGAATTGGTATCTCTCGGGAGAAGATGAGCGAAGTGGTTACAACTTCGTTCATACATACAACTTCGTTTCCAAAGTCTCCACACCTTGCCCTCCTGCCCTAAGCCATACAAAATTCTATTGTTGAGATTCTCATGTGTGGTGCAGAGAAGCAGAGAAAGGGACACGAATTTGAAGTTTATAGGCGAAGGGCATTGAGGGATCGGAGTCTTCTCACTTGCAGCTCTGCGTGCCAGCCGACTTCTTCGAGGCCGGACGTGACTGCAACGAGTTCTTCTTCGACATTCCTCCACCTGCTCCATAGAGGCGATCTTGGTGGCGCTCTTCGTGTGGCTCCTCTCCGAGGCCTCCTTGAGACCCGACTTGCGAGACGCCTCCTCCTCCTTCTTGTTCGACGGGTTCTTCGCACTCATTTCCTTCAACTTCTTCGAGCTCTCCTTCTTGCTGCCGCCTTGCTCCTCCCCCTTCTTCTCCTCGTCCGGCTTCTCTTCTTTGTTTCCAGCCTCGTCGGGCTTCTTGCCGCCTTCTCCCTCTTGCTTGTCTCCATCGCCCGTCTCCTCGTTGGTGGCTTTCTGCGTGGGATCCTCCGGGAGTTCGTCCTTTGCCGACTCCTTCGGATTCTCCTTTGATGGGTCCGGTGCAGCAGCGCCGGCTGCACCTGGAGCGGCAGCATTCCCATCCTCCTGTAAGCTCTCAGAAGGGAGAGAGTTGACGAGCCTTCGCGGGAGTGGGCACAGCCGTCATGACGGACGCCGTCTTGGAGTTCTCGACTGCGCTGTCGCGGGCTGACTCGTAGACCGAGCCACCATAGGGTCGCATCTTGGGCTGCTTCTTCTTTCCGCCACAGAGGACGAGCTGAAGAGTGGAAGGAGGAGGTGGAGAGACTCACAAGAAGAGTGGAGACGAGACTCGCGAGCAGCCACTGCGTCCAAGAGGGAACACAGACGAGTTCCATCTCTTCTCCGTACAAATATGACCCGTAATCCGAATTCTAATGTCATCAAGAAGTTTAGTTTGTATACAAATATTTTCAAGGCTGTAAGGGTATGTACAAGGATGACCAAAAGTCAACAACGACGACTATCAAAGAGTGAACCACAACCAAAGACAAGGAAGATCCTAAACAACCAGCCAGGAGTAAAACCATCTCAAATAGAGAATCAATTCGACAACTCGCCCGTTGAGCAGACGTCGGAGTCGATCCTGAGTAAACTGGGTCCTTCTACAGAGCGGTGGCAGATGAAGGAACTCGTGTCTGTCAAGCAAGGGTGGTCAACCAAACGTCAAGATCGCTGCATCGCACGACTAGTTCGAGCAAGATAACTGCTATGGCTTGCTCCATTGTCTTGCTCCAGTAATCCATCCTCTTGAAGCTCTTTTGCCGTGGACGTCGAAGTAGATCCTGAGTAAACTGGGTTCTTCTACAGAGCGAAAAACAAGACATGGTGGTGTGATGCATTTATTTGGATGAGCGTGGATGGGCGAGTGAGGGGGGAGGGGGATCACTTGTGGGGACGTCGCGAGCT
>JAQIXL010002440.1:0-13109 GCA_034700245.1 Poikilolaimus oxycercus | reverse complement strand
CGCGCGAATTTTGGCGCGCGCGCCAGAAATTTCAAGCGTCACAAACTTACATGTCGCGGTTTATTATATGTAAGGATGATCGAGACAAGACTCTCTCAAGAACAAGCTAGTGGACGCCGGCCAAACGTGTGCCGAGCTATTGCTAGCCGGACGTGTCGACCACTGCTGTTGTCCAGGCGGAGGGTGGGCCGGCGGCGGTGGCCGGCCGGCCAGCGGCTCTGACAGCCTCCTCCGACTGGCGGGAAGAAGAGACGAGGCGGGGGAAGAAACAGCTGGAGGGAGAAAGGCCTGGGAGAGGCAGGTGGAGAAGAAGGAGGCGATGGAGAGGCCAGCAGATCACATCAGAGGAGGATGGGATAGAGGAGAGTGAGAAGATGGTCACTCAAAGAGAGGAAGACACCCCACTGAGAAAGGATGTGCAGCTGGCTCTCTGACAAGAGATTGCAGCCAATAACTTCTGTCTTTCAATTCCGTTGATCCGCCTACCGTAATCAGGCTGCGGCGCTCGGAGCAAATCCGTTCGACGTAGCAGCCGGGTGCGTACGAGCGTTGCACCGCTGACCGTGCCCCCGTAGCCGACGCCGGCGAGGAGCACCGGGCACCGCGAGCGATGCTTCATCATCCTTCTCCCGACGTTGGGAGAATTTTTGGCCTACGGCTGCGGGCGGGGAGAGGCGGACGCGACTCGACGACGAGGCCACAGGCTCGTCAGTTAGACTGCTGCGGCGCGCAAAACACGCTTCGCTGCGCGGACTGCAGCGCTCGTGGACCGTCTCTCCTTCCTCCTCCTACCCCGCAATGGGCTCATGAGGGCGTCCAGCGGCGGTTCCCCCAACAAATTTGTCAGCGGCCACCACGCTCGTCGCAAATCAACGATGATGGAACAAGCTCTCCTCTTCCCGGGGATTGTGATGGTGGGGCGACTCGCGGAAACATGAAGAAGAGAGCGAAGGATGAGGAGGGGAAGAAGAAGGAGAAGACAAGGGGACCCAACCGCAAACACAGAGCAAGGAGTTTCGTGGTAAAACGGGGAGGCGGATCAAAAGTTGCCGCTTCTCTCCGGCTTAAAGAGTTTTCTGAGAGGAAACCGCACGCGCACTTGAGGTTTGATAGGGAAGCATCGAAGGACGGTCGCCGGTCGACAGCCATCGGTGAGGGGCGGACAAGTTTGCGAGAGGGGGAAGAATGAGAAGACGGAGAAGGCCAAGGATGATGGTAGAAGTTTGCACACACATTGAAGCTTTGGCATTTTGGACGCGAAAAGAGAGGTGGGCAGCGACGGCCAGGTACGCCAAAAAACCTGTGAGAAAGCGTCCTCCATCATCGAGATGATGGCTCTCCTTCGCCACATCCCATAACCCACCGGGGCCTCCACTCAGCGCGCGAAAATCGCCCGAGCTAAACAAGCAGACAAGCTGACGCCTTCTCCACCCCTTCGGATTGGACATGCATCTAAAACCACAAAGAATCAGAAGAAGGAGGAGACGTAGAGAGAAGCTAACGAAACAAATACAAGTCTTCTTCCCACAGCTCTCCTCTTCATTTTTCTCCCCACCCACAATGTCTCGGCGGCGAGAAGAGGAGAACTCTGCGACACAACAATCAGCATCTGGAAACTATTCCACCGCGCGTGAGGCCCGCGTTCCTCAACAAGACGTGTCCACCCCCACTCACCCTCCTTCTTCTTCCTCCTTCTTCCCTTCTTTCAAGAGGGCGGACGCTGACTCAGAAATCGGAATCATTACCATAAACCGGGATCCAGTATGCCTGGAGGCGAAGAGGAGGACGAGGGTGGAGATCCATGCGGTGACTGAGATAAACAGGAAGCGGTTAGCTGGCCGAGGAGGAGAAGGAAGAACGGATGGCCCAGGGGGTGTGAGGAGGGTGAGGAGAAGATGAAGAGGCGCGAGAAGGGCGAGCCGAGACCCTCGAGTGCCCTTCGACCACCCCCTCGGATGGTCAGAACGCCCGGCTAATAAGTCCGCTCTCATCCTAATGAGACATCGATTCCGAAACGAGACCGGCTAACAATAAGGGAGGTGGTCCGAGGGCTTTGGTTACTGGTTTCGGCTTCAAGCGTTCGAAATGGCGTAGTAGTGGACGTCGTAATCGGTGATTGTGGTGAAGAAGGAAGGAAGAGGAGAAAAAAAGAGGGCGAAGGTCTGGGGGAGACACAAATGACGAGCCCGAAATTGGGAGCGAAGTGGTCCGACGACGACGTGAAGAGTGAGCGAGCAAGAAAGAAAAAAAGACCTCATCATCGGGGGTCGTTTTCGGCTGAGCCCCCAACATCGTCATGACACTAGGAGATGGGGGTCAAGACGACTCATCCGGTGACGACTTCGAGTGGTGGAGGTTGTAGGCCATGACCAAGTTCTTGAAATTTTGAAGACGTTTAGTGGAAGTAAGTTTTGACCCTGTGACTTGTGAAAGTTACACTCACAATTTACGCTAGGCTTTGATGTGAGGAAACGGCGGGAGATGATAAAAGCCAAAAAAGCGAATAAGTTTCTGTTGCAGACAAAATCAAGAGCGTCGAAATGGCTTCGTTACGGCGTTGATGAAGGATTTTGTGAATGCTATTTTGAAAGCTCAAATTGTATACTCTAATTTCGAACGGTCTGTCGAGTTTCATGTGAGCTTCATCGTAGGTTCTTTTAAAACCTGCCACAAGCTAAAGAGGGTCGAGCAAGCTACCCACATTTTGCGCTTGTCACTTCAATCTTGTCTACATCTTCTTGTTGATCGGTTTCGTATTGGAACCCGGGTGTTAAGCTCCGTGAAGGTGACAGATTGTGGGAAGCCCTCGGGGGCGGTTTTGGTTCTTTCCTCTCTTCTTGGCTCTTGCTCCTTCCCCCGAGGGTGGAAGCCCGGCCAGAGAGCCCCGCAGGGGTGTGCCCCTTTCTCATTCTTCGCCGTCGTCGCTTCTCCACCGCCGCCGAGAGCCTAACGCGTTTTCGCGCCAGGGGCGCTCAGCGCCAAAACGTGTGACCGTGATTTATGCGGGCGAACACTTGCGCCTTCTCCCCTTCCCTTCTTCTCTCTCCCTTGCTGCTCCTTCTTCTTCTTCTTCAGCCAAATTAGATCATTGCGAGGGGTTTTTCTCTTCTTCTTCAATCGCCATCCCCTTTTCCGGAATTCCAAAATCATGAAAATAAATCCTCTCTCAAATACCATCAGGAAAGCTTGCTCAAGGAGTTTTAGCAGGTGATGGGATTTGATGAAAAACAGGGATTTCAGCTGCGACAAGAGCATAGCTAGAAAGCAGGAAATGAGCCAGAAGATGTGGGCGCCACCAACGGATATAATGCGAAGTTCCGCAGAACTAGAAAACATGACTCTTCACTGACCAGGAGCAGTCATTGCGGCTGCACCATCCTTTCCCCTGGTCGATGGCCACTTTTGGATTCGGACAAATTTATTGCCCTCGCGCTCCAAAAGAGAGACACAACATGACTTTTCAGTGGCGCGTGACCTGTCGGAGGTCGACAATGGTTTTCAGAGAGAACCCCCGAAACGTTCTCGACAAGCAGTCGACCCACGTGGGGGAAGGGAAAGGGTTAGAGGAGGTGGCGGGCCTCGAGGTGTGAGAAGAAGCGCGCGCCCGCATTCCTGAGAGAAATTAATGGCTTCCGGGGTGCAGTGAGACTGAGAGGTTGGGGAGGGTCGGAGGCTAGGACGTGGAAGAAGAAGAGCGAGGCCCATGTGGTTTTCATCGAAAGAAGTTTTCGGCCACGGGACCACACAGTTAGGGTCAATTTGTTGTCGAAGAACTTGAACGTGTTCTTTTATTGGAAAGGGAAGAGGATGGCCAGACGATCTCCTGGAGGATATTGAGAAGAAGGGAGAGGGGCGTTGTCCGGAACTCCGGAACAAATGGAGGACCAAAGAGATGAGGGCAATGGGGAGGGGAAGAAGAGGGAGGGACGGGGAATGTTTGAGTTTGGAGTTGACGGAAAGAGGGAAGAGAGGAAGGAGATGATGCGCGCTGTCTTGTTCCCCTTCCTTGCCCTCTCAAGGTCGACCCTCCTCTTCCTGCTCGTTCATGGTGCCGTTCGCTTCAAGCAAAGTGCCTGACGACAATGTTACACTAGTGGTCGTTTAGGGTGAAAAGAGGACGGAGAGAAAAGGCAACATGAAAGGGCGCTCGTGTCAAGGCTGGAAAGATATTCAACATGCAGGAGAACAGCAATGGTTGTTTCTAGTGAATTTTGAAATGAACCCGGAAAGAAACATAATCGAGAAACCTAGTCGCTTCTGCAAAATTAAGAATCGAAGGTGATCTGTTATGTTGAATTACTCACCAACGCGACAACAGTAAGGAGATCTTTTGTGCATTGCCATAGCTAGATCTTGAAACACAGAACCCAGACATCAAATGTCAGAAAGCTCAAGAAACCTCTTGACAAAACACGCAGATCACTCAAGTGTTCTTTCAACAAGGAAGGGCGAGGCTCACTAGTTGTGAATGAAACCTCCACTCAAGAAGACTAGAGAGCAAGTCAGAAGAAGCCTCTCATAGGTCTGTACCCAACACGACCGCGAGACGGGCGACACTCTCAAGGGGAGAGAGAGCATCGTTGACAGCTAGAAGACGCGTCCTTCCTCGCTCGTGTGCGAACGCACCTTCTCCCCCCCTCTTCAGCGTCGTCTCGCCTCTTGCGGGTCGGGCGAAGCGATCGCTCAAAAAAGCGGGCAATCGAGCAGCTGGGGGAGCGTGCTGGAAAAAGGGACGACGAGGCGTTCTGCCTGTCGAAATCGCACGAGCAAGTCGATTTTGCACAATTGAAGATTACGTGACTCAAAGACTGCAAATGTAGGTAATGGAGACTCGGCACAAGCATAGGACAGATATCCTCAAAGGTCTTTGCACTGGAAAGAAACTTAGCTAAAATTTTCCATTTGTCAAAGCGCAATTAGAAAAACTGAGCTACGCGAGCATCATCATCCGCTGTATTTTAATCATAAGGAGCGAAATGGAAACGCATGAGGAATTTGACCCAAAAGGAATTCGGAAGTGTCAAAAACGTCCAGCGGTTGGTTGTTCAATTACCTCAAATGGGCAACCGTTCTCCTCAACATGAAGAAGAAGGAGAATGAGAAGGACCTTGTCCTGCTTCAGCGAAAGAATGGAATGAGTGAAAGGGGGAAGAGGAAGATTGAAGAGGAAGACGTTTCAATAGCACGCTTTGAGTCGGCTCGCCTTGAGAAAAATGTTGACCGTATCGGGGACAATTGAAAAAATTCGAAGAGGTTTCAAAGACTCACCAATTTTCAGCGTCTTCGGCGACAGGGCTGCGTCCTTTAGCCAGGGTTTATGATTTTCAAAGGCAATTCAAACCTCGAGATTGTCGGTGGTGAGGTGCTCACAGCTACCCGTTCGTTCGGGGGCGGCCTTGGGTGGCGGCGGAAGATGCAGTTGAGCTGGTCGAGAGGGCGGTGGATGTGCGACGGCGGCCGCTGAAGAAATGACGGGACTGGCGTCGGCGGACGAGGACAGCAACGAGGACAGCGAGGCGGCGGCGCCCGCCGACGACGCAACCGAGAGCGGACTCCGCGGCTCTGCAAACCACTCACTCGTCGACCTTCTCCTCACTAGCTCGCCAAGACGAACTTCAACCCGACAACGGACGGGCCTGACCGAGTGGGTTTGGGGTGGCGCGCGGGCAGACCGGGTCTTAGGCTTAAAAACCCCCTTTCCTCCTTCTCCTCCCTGGCGAAAGCACTGACAAGGGACTTTGTGTGAACAAACGAAACACATGAGGAAAGGATTTAGAGGGCAAGCCAAAAATTCTTCCCGAGGAAAATGTTTCGGAAAAAAGAGGAGCAAAACTGGAAGCGAGGAGGTCAATCCGAAAATTGTTGATGGAGATCAAATGTTGAAAGAAGAATGCGAAAACTGGTAGTGATTTCAGGAAGTGCTTTGAGGAGAAACTTCAACTTGAAAACGGAAAAGAGAGTAAAAGAGGCGAACCCTGAGAACCGAGCCGAGGTCGCCGACTGATGAGGGCGTTGGGGACGTTGTCATAGACGGAGTCACTCATGACGGCCGGCGCCGAACCGGAATCTCTCGACGTTGATGGAAGCAACGGACGTCGGCGTGTGAACTCTGCAATGGGCACTCAAGATGGGAAATGTGTGATAAGGAAAGGTTTTGGCACCACGTGGAAAACTGTCGCAAACTTCAAAACGGGTGAAGCCCACTTTCTTGATAAAAAAAATGTTGTTTTTTCAAAGCTGTTCCGGCCATACTATCTACATAACAAGACCTTCTCCTGTCATCGATTTCAAAGAAGCAAAGAAACGCACACAAAATCATGAAGAGAAATTTGAAAGGGCATGCTTCAAAAATTTGGAGAAGTAAAGTGAAATAGCGGTTCTTCGTTATAACAAGCCCGTGCGTGGCTCAAGCGAGGCGACGTGAGGGTAACGCGGCGCGCTGATTCACAAACGCCCATCACCCGACGCCGCTGGCTGCGAGGCGGCAGTGAAATTCTGTAGGCTCTTGGCGCTTGTGGGCATGACATCAAGCAGTCATATGTTTCAATGGAAGTAACTGTCAACTTCTCAAAGTGCGCATGTGATAAAGCGGTTTCTGTTGCCCATTGTTGTTTCAAAGCAAAATATCAGTTGAGGTTCTCTCGATCCAAATAGCGGCAACATTCTTTTCTAAGGCAATTGTGCTCTTTGAGATGAACAAAGCAATCTCTCTTTTTTTGATCAATTTCACGAGACCGATTTTTCGAAGAAGAGGCGTCGTTTTCATTCATTTCGCCATACGCCGGGGTGTCAATTGCAGAACAGTAAATTACCTGCAGGCAACGACTCTGAGTCGATCTTCTTAGACGACGTCGCGGCCGTTGTGGCTGTTGTCGCCCGTGAGATGGAAGCCATCGGCGATGAGTCACAATCATCCGACTGAAAGCGTGAAAAAACATGTCTTGTTGTTTTTGAAAGTGCAAGACATCATCTCTTTCTATTGGTTTTGAGGGTGGACGAGGGAGGAAGAGTTTGACTTGGATGATATTTGAGGCTTTCTCTGTGTGGGTGAAGAAGAAGAAGAATTGTTTGACATGGTCTTGTTTAGAGCACAAAGTCTGCGCCGTCTTGCCAGACACCGGGTTGGCGCCAAGGCCAACTCGTTGCTGCACTGATTGCTCTCTTTACCGCGCTTTGCAGGAAGAGAAGAAGAAGAAGAAACACGAAAGCTCCCACATAATCCTTCAAGGAATGGCTCGTGAAGGTGGTTTGGAGACTAGAATGAGGACGCTCACATGAGGGTGGCAGAAGGAGGACAGCAAAAGAGGTGAAAGGAGTCAAAGGCCATGTCAACTGCACCCGGGCGTCATTTTGTGCTTAGAAAGATCAACGTCGTCAACTGTTGCGAGCTGTTGAAAAGGAATTCTCTCAAGAAATTCTTGTCTTAAAACGTATGTGCGGGAAATGTCGCTAGGGGTCTACCACAAAAGAAGTGTCAGGAAAGGGAATGGAGAGTTATTCAAGCTGATACCTTGACTGGTCGCTTCGGTCTCTCGTCACTTGGTGTGGTTACAGACAGCGGGGTCGTCGAGGCTCCAGCGCATTCCAGCAGCATCGCAATCTCGACATCCAACCTGAAGCTTTAATGGTCGTTGCACCCACGACGGATTGGAAACGTTGAGTGACTTTAATTACAGAAGACCGTTGAATCTCACTTCATCAAGACCAGACAGGACTCACTTCGAAAGTCGGTCCTGAGCAACGACTTCTCGTGGAAGGCGCATGGCGGCGCGAACCTCGGCGTCTCCGTCTGAATCGGTGTCCGATGATGACCAGTCCGTGGTCTTCGTTGTCACAGGAGTTGATGAGGCCGTCTTCACGACGGGCGACGCCTTATCCAAAGATTTTCTGCAACTTCCATCGATCAGAAATCCGATAGCAAATGGTAAAAGGAATCATGGGAATATATTTCTAAGGAAACTCATGGCTTTCTCTGTGCTGTTCTATTCCCGAAACTTCTCTCGACGAGTACGGAATTAGAATGGATCACAAATACGCAAGAATACCACTTGCTTTCGAAACTCAAACGCTATTTCAAGCCAGCTTTGTCGTTCTCCGTATTGTGAGAGACTTGCGTCGTCACCCTCGCAGCTCGAGAACCGAGAAGAACGAGGCATAACAACGTTTCTCTCTCATTCCTCTTCGTTCTTCTCGTTCTCGAAGTTCTTCGACCTTCTCGCCTCATCGCGCGATGTTGTCGCGAGAACAAGCGTTGCCCTTGTAAATTCCACACATTCTCCAGTCAGCCCCCAACCCAGCCAACTCATCGCAAATCGGTTTCAAACATTCGTGTGACTCACCGTGGACTTCGTGTCGGCGACCGAAGCGAGTCCAAGAGACCCTCGGTGGGCTCGTTGATCCAGTCAAACGAAGAGGAGCGAGAGATCGAGAACGGCGAGGTCTGAGTGCCCGCGTCCTGAAGACACAACATTAGTCTCCAAAGAGTTCTCAAACATGTCATAACATTGGATATTTTTTGGACTTTTGAGTCGTTTCACAATGGCAGAAGACCAGCTGGCCCCCTCGCAGAGAAAGAAGAAAGAAGAGAGAAAAGTGGAAGACGAAGAGGCGCGGATTGCACTCGATGACGCAGATCAGCTGTGATTTTGCCACGACTTCGCGCCTCCCCCTGCTGCAGGCTCCCAGACCAGCGAGGAAGGGGGAGGAGGAGGTGGAGGCAAACGAGGGAGACGAGAGAAGAGAGAGATGGACCCGGGGCAATAAATCGTCCCCGGCTCCTCGTTGGCAAAGATGTGGAAAAAGCTCGACAGGCAGCGAAAAGAAAGAGAAGAACGCCTGAGGTGAACCACGTTCTTCCGCTATTGAGATGCTCGCGATTTTGTACGCAGTTTTTGAATTGACAGGGTTGGAAAGTTTTGGACGACATTCTCGACCAGAATCGCTTTCCAGACAAACGTAGCACATAAAGCGAGCGCATAAAACTCAAGAGCTAGCAGATGCTTCCGCGCTACGGATGATCTCTAGATGTTGAAATGAAATGAAACTTCTGAGACCCAAGCGCTGATCTGAGTGATAGAATTGCAAAAGTTGAGTAGTCGTATCATGCTCGAAACGTAGCTTTTGATCGTCACTCGGACACGTTTCAAATCGTGCTACAACTACTAACAATGATCTGTTTCTATACTTTCACCATTTCCCAATATCTCGAAACATATCTACCAACCTGATTCACTCCCAAAGTGGCCTTCAAATTCAGCGAGCTGGGCTTCACTGGATGTCTCGGCTCCTGAACAGTGACCGGATCCGGTGTGACCGTAAGCGGCGGTGGCGCAACAAAGTTCGTATCAGCAATTAGCAGCGACGCGGGTCGGTCCTCGGCTTCGTAGCGAGTTTGCTCGGCCGCTCGGATCAGCGACGCAACGACGCCGTTGACCGATCGTCGTGCTTCCGCATTGTGAGCTTGCTGACTGGCAGCGGCTGCCGCTGCGGCTCGCTTGGCTCGACACTCAACCTGCAATTTGGCCTTTACTAATTTGGAAACTATTTTGTAGAAGTTTTCTAAATTTAGTTCTTTCCCTTCCACTTTGAGATCGTATTTTCGGGACCTGTCACTAGGCCTTGGGGGAGGTGGGTTGAGACAAGTGGTTGCCCCTCCCGAGGTTTCGAGACTCAAAACTGATGTGTCTCCCGGAGACAACGCTTTTGACAACGCGCTGGCGAATTTGTGGCTCTTTGAGTGAGCGGGTGGAGAGAGATTGAAGAGTGTTGGAGGGAGCAACAGGAGGAGGGGGAGGCATACGCAGGTGTCGAACGTGAACATCGTTTCGAGCTTCGTGTCGATGACGCTTCTTGTTAGAGGCTGGTTCGGGTGAAAGACATTGTCACTCTTTTGACAACGCGCTGGCGAATTTGTGGTTGATGCGTACTGTAAGGACAATTTTGAAAACGTGATGACAAAAACATTCCGGCGCGCAATATGATATAATGACAAAGAATCTTTGAAACAAACACAACAGCTAGTTTAGGAACCCAGAGCAGAGATCTCGAGATTAATCGTGCACAGACGGCCGATACGACACTGTACATTTCATTCTTGGAAAAGTTTACTTTTCCAGAGAAACTTACCAATTTGTGCAACAAAGTGAGTATTTATCCTAACCTTACACGTCAGACCTTGCATTATGAAGCTTTTGCTAGTTGCACAAGGATAACGTTCAGAAACTTATCCAAACAACACGTTTCAAAGGAACGCCCGCCCAGGTGACTCGCGGCCCTTTCAACCAAGATAAAGACGGTCTTTATGAGCGCAACGACTCATCTCTTGACAACGGGAGATGGCGGCAGCCGGTGAGACAAACGGGGCCAAGTGCCTCCTCTCCCCTTCTTGGTCCCCTTCCCTTTCCCCTTCTCCTGCACCTCTCTCGCCATTCCCCTTGTTCGCCTCTCTCCTTGCAAGGAAGGCGCCCTGTCACCCGGCCGACGCCGACGCCGCGTCGATGAGCAACGCGCGTTGATTCGCCGTGATTCGAACGCGAGCGCGCGACGACGACGACGGCGTCGAAGGAAGAAAATTTCACCCCCGAGCAAATCATCGATGAGGAGCAGTTTCCGAAGAGGGTTTCAGGATGCACGCGCGGCGGCACTAATTTGGGGATGCGCATCAATTTCATGGGACAGGGAAGACGAAGATTGAGTGATATTGATATGATGGTGGAATTTGAGAAATGACGACGAGGTATCTTTCGACGATGTTCAATACAAAAATGGTCTACGCACAACGAGTAACATTGAGAAGAAAGAACCGAAGAAGCCAAAAGAATGAAACACATGAAGAATCAACGAACTCGAAGTTCGTTGATTCTTTTTTCAAACACAGCGATGAACCGTTGGAGGAATGGAGGAACAGGTATCAGAACGCAATGACTCAGAATCTAGAGTAGTTCGAAAGTGATGGAAGCCCCAGAATCCGGCAACTTCACAGCGGTTAGTCATCTAAGGCAGTTCCGATGACTAAAACAAGTTGATTTCAAAAGCAAAAAATAAGGGCTGCCGAGAAACTTATGAGGCCACAGGATAATTTGTGGAGGCGCTCAAGGACATGGAAAAATTGTGAATCTTTATCCCTTCAAAATGAGCGCAACTCTTGAAACTAATACGCTATTCGAGTGCTCCTCCGTCTGAACACTAAACTGAGACTTCAAGGCAGTGAGGATTGCGGAACTGGCAAATTCGCACGCGCTCCTTCTCTCGTTCTCGACATGTTCAAGAACTGCTGAGGCACGCGCGCTCAGCGGCGGCAAGCCTGAGAAATCGGATACATTTCGTTCTCCGCCCGTTTGCCGCGCGACGCCGACGCCGAAGACATGGCGAGGGGTGTTGACGGCAAGGCTCCTCATGACGAGGGGAGAAAACACAACCAATGACAACTTCCGGGGCAAAAAGGCTAAAGACAACACTATTCCTTCTTCTTCTTTTTCGTTGATGAAAAACGTCTTCGTCAAAAAGAAGAAGGAAAAGAGAAGAAGACCAAGAAGCAGAAGATGAACTTCGAACCTCCGTTCCGGGTTCGATGCTCCAAAGACCCAAAAACTTCATAATGAACTCTTGTTTTGACTCGTTCTTCCCCACGCACCGAACGAAAAACCTCATCAAAACAGAATAATTAAAAGCCACAAAAGCTGCGGCTGTCCTCATCTTTCTAAATCGAATTGTGCCGCTCGCGAAGGCGGCTAAGTGCACGGAGTCACTTGACGTGAGTCGCGCTGACCATTGCAAATGGACATGGCATCTTAGATTACAAATGGCGAGCGTGTGAAACACACTCGCGGCCGGGTTCACTGGAATGATCACCCCGTGTCTTCTTCCAGAAAGAAGAAGATGGAGAAGAAGAAGGAGAATGGAGACAAACGGGTGTTATGAAGACGCGCGGCACACAATCAATTGAGTGATCGGCCCAATAAAAGGGAGAAAAGACGTTGTGGGGCTGACCACTCCTCTTCCCCCTTCGGTCCGTCTGCCCGTCACGCACGGTCTACGCGCCACACACGCACAGCATCAATCACCTCCCTCCCTTTCCCCCAGCCCGCCATGGGTCTCCTCCTTCGGCTCTTATAGTATTGCCTGGTTTGGGACCGGAAGAGGCGGCAAGTGTCTTTAGCTTCGCATGCCCCAGACCGTGGTCATTCAAGAATTCAAGCTCATCAATCAAACACGCCATCGCGGGTGCTTCAACGAGCAGCAGCAAGAATATATTATAGGGAGGGAGGGCAGGAGAGGGGGGCAAATCCAAATCTTGAAGAGCCAGGTGTTAGTGCTTGCAGGGCTTCACCCTTAATCATAGCCCTTTCCAGAAAGATATCCGTGAGGAGGAGAGGGGAGGCTTGAAGACTAGAAGGTATTTCTCAACTGAGGAGAGGAAAGTGCGAGGGAGTATCGAAGACGCCACTAATCTTGCAGATGATGTATGAAACGAAGAAGACAACGATCTTTGCGTGGGATTTTGTTGAGATTCAGAGAGAGGCAAATTGATAGCAAGCGACTGCCCCAACAATGGGCGTGGCGTTTTCTGGCGTAAAAGAAGAGATAGGTTTCCGAAAATGAGCAAGAGAGTGAGCAAAGAGACTTCATCACTGGTCTTTCCGCGAGCTGTCAAAACTAAACGTTCACTTCGATGTGACAATTCACTTCAATGAAAACTCCAATCTTTCAAATGTGCTTCGAAATGGCTGTAAATCAAGGAGGACTGAAATCTAACAATCTAGCCAAGTTCGTGCTCGGGGAAAGAAAAAGTGCAACAAGGAAGAACGCATTGTTCTACAACAACTGCTTAGATGACGAGAGACAAAATCAACACGTGGTGCCTCAACAAGGAAGAAGCGAGACCATGCTGGGTCTTCACCCTCTGACAAAGCCTTAGCCGCCTTAGCCTGGCGTCGGCATTCCTCGGTCTCGGAAACACGACAAATTGATAAGACACGGCGACGACGACGCCGTGATTGGTTTCTTCCTCCCTCAAACTCCCTTTTCCCTCTGCCGACACACACACGCGCTAGCGGGGAAGTTCTATCAAAATGCGATTGACGCCGGGGTGGCCAAGGGGGGGAGGGGGG
>JAQIXL010002439.1:0-13116 GCA_034700245.1 Poikilolaimus oxycercus | reverse complement strand
AGGCCTTCAAAGTAGCGAAAAAAAAGTTTGGTTTGCACAGGTAAACCAAACTTTATCTTCAAGAATTTCGCTACTTTGAAGGCCTTCGACTAAACCAAACTATTATTCAGCCAATTAATTTCGTTCCTTTTAAGGCTTTTAGAGCAAACCAAACTTCCTCTTTTTACGAGGAGTTTTTTAAATAGATTCCGTCTTGTTTTTGTTTCCGGTGGGTTTGTTTGTCAATATTTATTGGCACTTTATGAGGACGTCGATCGGGTTGCGTTTGCAAATACAGTACCCTTTGTTATCATCAACGCATTTGCTCAGTACACACGAATAATTCAGTGCACTATAGCAGTGAAAAGGACAACGCAGGCGGCAGACCTTTAAGTTATCAAACGGATGCGGAATATAGCCGATGGGGTGCCAGGCTTGAGCTGTTATAGCCAACGCTAGAATGAGGACGAGAAGAACCATTTCGACGACTTTCAAAAAGAAAATGAAATTCTCGCTTTTGACAAGCTCTTATCGAGACGGGAATGCTGATTGTGAGTGACGTAAAACCGCGTGAATGTTGATGTGGCTTGAAGAGCGACGACATTTGTGTAATCATACGCGTTTGAACCAAACAAGGCTTTTACTGTTCGAATTATGAACACGACCTTTCATAAGCTAGGAGGAACAAAAGAACTTCCCTTGCATATGGGACAACTTTCAAATTGAACGTTCGGTCTAAGGAGTTTGTCTTGCACCTAGCAGCTATTTGCGAAAGTTTGTGTCACATGATCTCGGAAAAGAAGGAACACTCTGCAGCTGCCATTGTTCTCTTTTCGCTGTTTTCTTCCGCACTCATTCGCTTTCTTCTTCTTCTTCTCTCAGAGAATCATTTAGACTTGTCTAGAATGGCCTTCTATGAGCTTCCCACTAAGGACTGTTCGGGTTCTGGATCGCGCGTGGGCGACGCAACTCCACCCGTTTTGACGAGCGTTCGTGATTTGGATGATTTTTCGAATGGAACTCGCATCCTCGTCCTGGTAATGTTTGGTTTCAATCACGACGCATTTGGTTGCAGGGATTTGTATTATGGCTTAGTCTGTTCCCTTTGGTCATTCTCGCCGTCGTTTACTACACAAGAACAACTTCCGAAACGTTTTACTAATGATCGCTAAAAATATTTATTCCCCTTGTTTTGCCTTCAAACTGCAAAAGTGTATCCATCAACGAATTGTAATGAAATTTGATCAAGCGTTGAAGGAATACTCTCCACCTCTTCAGAGAACGAACGAGAGGGGTATGTAGTTGTGAAGGAGGCAGGAAAAGAAAGAGCAAAGAACGCCGTGCAGATGGAGTTGATTTCTTCATCTCGGACCTCTCTTTCGCAAAGGCTGCAAGCCGCCACAAAGATCATCTACGCGTCAGCCGCTTTGCTCGAATTGAGCAAGGACACCGTGATTCATGCAATTCATTGTCAGCGTCGATCATGGTGTTCCGCTATTTCTTTTTTCCATCGAGAGATACGAACCGCTGACAATGAGAAGAGTTCTTAATTGTGAGAAAATTTGTCAGTCCCAATAGATGAAGACGCAACATCCGTTCCAGGACTTTGAAGTTCCGAGCTTCGGATATTTTTGTCATTTGATGTTTGATTTTTCGACCTCAATTGAATTTTTGTCAAGGTATAAAAATTTGATTGAGGGGCGGGGAGTTAGAGGCGAGCGCTAAAGTTCGTCAAGTAACCAATGCATCTCGAATGGCTGCTACTTGTAGTTAGGTTAAATTTTGAAAGTTTGAATTTTAGAAGTTTTCCGCATTCCTTGTCGTCTACGGAACAAACGATGTTCCTAAGGCGTCGCGGCCCAAACTTGGCAGATGGATCGAATACGCTGAGCGAAAGTTTCAACCAGAAACCTTTGGAAACTATTGCACGGTGTTGGTCTACAACGCCAGTGAAACTCGAAGCAAGATTACACTGCCGATGGTTTCCTCCGTCTCTCAAATGAACGACGCAGTTTTGCAAAGGGTGGGTTTGTCATAAGAAGCTCGGACGATGATTATCTAATATTTTCAGATTGTTGCCTCCGATGCGCATGTTTCTTGGTCGATCTTCGCCGATTCAGACGGATGATAAGGAGACGGCTTATCGAATTGTACACGAAATGCTTTTCTGTAAAACGTCCCTGCGGGATAAGCTCCGTGTTCAATTCTTTTACGAGAAGTCGAGTCTGTCGAAAAATTGTGCTCCGCTTATTTTCGGTCGTCGTTTTATTTTTATTTTATTTTTTTTTATTTCACAGGTTCTTTCGAACCACCCCGACGCTTTTTCACGCATTGCTGCGGCACGGAAACCTCAAGTACATGAGTTTTACATCCGGCACGTCGATAGAGGCGCCATAGCTACCAGTGGAATACTGGGATTTTATGACGAATTGTAGCTTTCCTGAGCAGCCCTTTCGTTTCCTGGGATATCCCAAAGGAGCTGGAAAAGATATTGCAGAAAAGGTGCACAGTGTTTACTTTTTCAAAGATTTAGTTCGGAAGGAAATAGAAACGGACGAAAATCTTCAAAATCCTCGCCTATCCGATTGTCCTCTTCATCCGCTTTACGCATCGAGCAACATGCTGAAGCCTAAAATAAACCTTAATTGTCATCTACGAAATGTCTGCAGCATTCGACAGGAAAAACAGACTGAATAATAAGCTATCAGATAGTGAAGCACGAGTGTCAATGTCCTGTGAGCGACACACTGCATCCAAACACAAGCTAAATTGAATACCACGTATAAACATGTAGGCAAAAAAGCTAGATAGAAAAGTCTTTACTTGACGTCTTTGTCAGGTGCTGGTTCGCATCCTGCCTGCTTTAGAACAGTGCGAAAAAGCGACAGCGGTAAAATGGAGAACGAAGAATCTTATCATGGGAGGGTTTGTGAGATTCAACGCCACTAACGAGACGGCTTTCTCATGACTTGCAGTCGCGAAGCATCCTGAATTAAAGCATCCTAAAAGACGCCAACGGTGCATGTTGACAGTGAATGTTGTAGGTATGTGCGTAGTTAATTTCATTCCCTCAAACCCTTGGCTCAAAAATCGCTAAAAAAAAATTTGTCCGCTGAAAATCACGGCGAAAATCACGGCGGACATCGCACGAGATCTGCGCGCGTGATGTTTGGCGCAAGATCTCGCACACCTGAGAGTCGATTTGGCTACTTGCAGATCGATGAGGTTTCATTTCGACAGAAATTGCCCTGGCTGGGGAATGCCTGATCGCTGCCTACTGCGCTCCAAGCTATTCCAAAAAATTTGGAAGAGCTTTCTTATTCTGGTTCCTTGCATGGTCGTAGGCGTCGTTTATGTCAGGTACGGCTCACAGTCAACACGCCTGTTTTTAGCGCACGATCTGAAAGTTCCAACGTCCCTAATGTGCTCAATGTTGTTGTGAAACGAAGCCAAGATTTGGCGTCTGAGGAGTCGCTTAGAGATCCGGTAGAATTCGGGGGTTTTGTTACCAATACCGCTCGAGCTGCAATCATCAATGTTTCCGATGGCGAGATCGACCAAATATTAACGTTGAAGACGGTTTGAAAGTAAAAACGCTTCATTTGAGGAACTTTTAGCATCAATATGCTGTCTTGGCAGCAGACGCCAATCCTGTCTACTTGTTCACGGTCTCGATTTCACAAACATTTCGTTACGATTCAGGTTCCCATTTCCGTGCTTGGCTGGCTCCGTGTGGGCATTGAATCCATCGTGATCCTCGTTGGCGATGAGGAGGACTTTTATGAACATCCAGCTTCTCGAGTCGTTATGGAAATGTTGGAACTTCTTGGCAGCCGAATTTTCTTTCTTGACAATCCGTCAAATCATTCAGAAACTTTAGCACAGGTCCGTCTCCGTCGCGCTAAACGAGGTTGATAATAGTCGTCGCGGATTTTCGCTGCTGCCTTGCCGGACCTCGAAATCTCAGATGAGACGCTACTCATCACAAGCGACTCCGAATACTTTCCACTTCATCAGATTAATCATCTAATGCCCCCGGGTGGACGAATCCATGCCTACAACGTTCGCTCGAAGAGAATCGGTGAGTGTTTTGTTCGGTTCTAGCAATAAATTCTTCAGGTCATCCTAGAGGCAATTATCAAAACATTTTCATTTCAACTATCACAATGACGGCAGCAACTTGGCGAGAAGTGATGAGTATGTAAGCTTTCCGTAATCTTCCTCTATCACAGGAATACCAAGCAACTGGACGCTCACAGGCGCAACTCTGCAAAAGATTCTCGTCGACGAACTAGGAGCGCGTCATATGAATATGCGAAGGCGAATTAACAACCGCCTTTGGTGGACAGATCAGATAATTGTGAGCGAACGAATCGGAACATGGCGCAAGCGCAGGCTAGTTTTTCTCTTTTTGAAGAATGTTTTAGTGCGGAAAATGAGCGCCGCTTTATGAAAACGTTCACGAACACAACAGCGACCCGGATTGATCGCGCCATGTGGCCGAATGAAGTAAGGGTTATCGTAAAATGAGTGAAGACCTTTGACCTACAGACCGAGTTTGCACAACTGGACTTAGACCTCTTCAACGATGTCCATTTGTTGCACAACCTTCACTTGACTGAACAATGGCAGCGCTTGCAACCTCTTCTTCGGAAAATGTACCACCAAGATGTTGTGGACCTGCTCAACAGGTTCGCTGATACCTGAAAACAGAACTAATTGTTTCAGGTATCAGCGAACTTTCTGTGACGGCCTAGCAGAGATGCACTAATTTATGTAATTGAAATGGTGTGCAAGGAAATAAACTTTTTCGAGTCGTACGCGCTTCCCATGCAACGTACAATCCACTCGTGTTGATGTTTCCTTGTCCTGCAAAATTGACAAAAAGACGAAAGTCAGAGGAAAACAGTACTCGAGTGTTGAATTGCTGTTCATTGGCAATCAATCGAGAAACTTGGCAATTGAGAAACGTTTTTCGCCCATTAAAAGCTCAAAAAAATGATGGCAAAGGGGGGGTCCTTGCAGTCTTGAAAGCAGTTGAAAGCGAATTCATTTCTACTCCATCATTCGAGACGCAAAATTAAGCGATGCCTGGTCAAAAATCTTTTCGCTGTTCGATTATCTTCATCCTTCTTCTCTTCGGTTGGTTCGCCTGTTACTCTAACACAAAGTTGTTTTTCTATGAAGTTTTCTGGGTTTCTTCCGTTGTGATTCTCGCTCCGCCGGCTGAAAATTTCGTCATTTGGCTAGACGTAAGGTTTTTAATCGATTCGAATTATTTTTTTAGTACGTCCTCCTTTTCATCGGATTTCTCTTCTGCGGACTTTATGCGCTGTGGAACTTTTGCAGCCCTCAATATTTGGCTGTCTCGAGCGAAGTCTGTCAGGAACCCAAAGCTGGCAAGGTTAGCTTATGATTGTTAAAAGACTCAACTCGAAGGTTGTATCGTTGATATACGACGCCTTCGTTGCACACAGCGTATTAATTCTGACGCTTCGTGGCTCCAGGGTCATGATATCCCTGATTTGTGAAGGTACATTTTATCATTTGGCAAAAGAGTGCACTGTTTAGATTCGAGTTGGGAACCTTCAACATGTGTAAATACCGTTGAAATTTTCATTCTCATCATTCTAACAGTAGCCGTTGCCTCGTTTTTCATCATATTCCAGCAGCGCTTCAATAGAATTCGCGACAAGTTCGTGGTCATTGCGAAGAAGGTATTTCAGGTCTCAGCCAAAGATTGACTGCGATGAAACCACGACGGACTGGATCTAGACGAGAAGGAGAATTGAGAATTTAGATTTTAAAAACATGTTTTTTACTGCATTTCTCCTTTCCGACTGACATTAATTTCTTCAAATGTACGCCTTTTTTGTTTTTAAGTGGATAAAATTTCTGCTTGAGTTTCAACTTCAACAACACCTTGTGTCAGGCAGTTCACTGATCGCAAAGCGTTCGCCAAATCCTTTCGATTGTGGCCCGTCTAACTGAACATCACAGACCTCCTACGCGGGTAGCTGTGAACTCGATCCGTTTGCATCAAGCTCACAAACATCTCGTTCGCAGATCACTCAAGTTCTAAACATTGCAGAGATCTCGTACAGCATGGATGGAACGAACGAAAGCTGACGGCTACAGGTTCCGTCCTCTTGATAGCAGGCAGCACTGTCGAAGACTTGTGCCAGTGAAGATGGCTATGCGACGTCGTGCTCCGCAGGTGACTTCCACCTGACTCGTTGCAAAGTTCTTTAGATTGCTTTGTTGCTTAGCATTAGCCTCATGGGCTTTTTTGGACGAGGTAAGGTTTTCGTCCAAGATTTTGCGCTGATTTGCAGATTTTGTAAACCTTAATGTCGGCAAGTCAATCGTTCATCACCCTCTTCGATGTTTGTGTGGCAACGAATTGGTACGTTCCAACATCTCACAGATCATTTCAAAGTTTTCAGATGTGTTTCCCTCTCTACATGAACGGATCAATTGTCGATTATGGACAGAAGTTTCCTTGTGAGTACATCAGCTATCTGAAGGAGTTTCAACTGACCTCAGAATTTCGATATCAACCAGTCAATTTCAGTGACGCTGATGCAAGTTCCTATAAATGCAGCTTAATGAATTTACAGGTTTTATTCGTGATGTACGTGAGTGAGAACCATTTTTCGGAGAGTCGAGTTGGCATTGCACGTCTGCGTGGCTTTTACAACAATACTATAATCTTCTACAACGTCGGACTGAACGCTAGTCAGGTTTCGGAACTCAAAAAAAATCCAGTCAAAACATCGACAGGTCGACGAGCTATCCAAAGTCTGTAATGTGGAGATCCGCAATTTCAACTTTTCTCATTATCCCGATCATGTGAAGTACCTCTTTGGCTACCAGTTCAAGGCGTTAATCTTCGGAGTATGTTATACTCATTGAATATGAACCTTCGTTTCCTCTAGGAAATGCTGCGTCAAGGAAAGCCTTTTTGGATGGTTGACTCAACATTTTGGCTAAAGAAGCCGGCTACTGCTTTTTACGAGGTGTGTTTCATGTTTAGAATGAAAACAGTCTATCATAGAAAGTTCGCAAGAACGAATTTGAAGACGTTATTATTCGAATGCACACGCAACATTCGATTCAGGCTGGTACTGCCCCAGGTTTGACAAGACGCAATGCGTCTTCAAGAGTCAGGAATGGTGAAGTACATGCCCATAACGAAAGCGAATTTTCAAAAACGAATGCTCAGTGCTTCGGTCTTTGTTCGTCCGGCCGAATTTGCTCGCGAATTGGCCAAATGGTTTTTTACTTTTCTTTTTTATGGCTTGAGTGCTCTCCGTATGTCAATTTTCAACAGTATCAAGGTTTCGGTGCATTCTAGGCACGTCCTCTGCGCTTTGACGAAGGAGTGTATGAATCCAACCGGAACTGTTTACAACTGTCTGATTAGAGGAGCAAAGCTTTTCGGAATCAATGGAACATGCCATCGGTGAGCCATGTCGCCCCCTTATCCCAACTGTTTAGATACGATCAAGCCTCATTCAACGTCATTTTACTTAGTCTGCTGGAAGGACCATTTTATACCCCTGAACAGTTTGCATTTGGCCCTTGAATCAGTGGTTTCTAGAGTGGCTATTTTTGATCATTATGGCGATTACTACAAATCGTTTGCCATGATTAGGCGTGGCCGAACCAGTAACAAGACCATGGAACTGTCTTGCGCTAAATGAATAAAAATGCTGTTTCACTATTCTGTGTATCTATAAAAGCTTGGATAAACTTCCTAACTTGTTTACACCTTCATTAGCAACCGCCTAACTGATGAAACAGTTTGACGAAGTTTTGCATCATTAAACAATTCACGGGCACGTTGTTACCAGGTTTGTTTGAATGCGTAGCACGATCACACAGAAACGTTTTATTCGCTCGTTTGATAGCCAACTTTTTTACCGACCCCCTAGTTTTGAATTTCGCTGATTTCGCGCCAAACCCTTTGATGGAGTGTGTGGCTACAGCACAGCATCGGCGTTGCGTATTTTGTGCCGTCGCGGCAAAGATTGACGCACATGATCCCCTCAGCTTGGAATTGTTCAACGGATTATTGCAACCCTTGGTGAGCTTTGTTAGTGTATGGATAAGCAGTTGGCATGCAAAGACAAGATTTGACGCCCTTTGCCACTGCAAATGAAGGACTTCGATGAGAACAAGAAAGCGTGGAGAGAAACTTTTGTCTTCGTCGACAATCTGTTTGCTCTTCGCGCCTTCAATATCCCCTGTTGAGTTTCGTCAATAAGGGCATGCGTGCGCGATCTGCGATGTTCAAGGAGAGATGTCACACTATTGGATGGAATCGCTGTTTGGAGTTCTGCCAGCTTTTGGCTTCAACATCATCCCATCCGAGCCTTTAATCATTCTTAAATCAAGTCCTTTGTTATTAAGACGATGTGCTTTTCAGACTCTGTCAGGTTAAGAGAACATGCTTTTGCGAATTTTCGATTTTCTGATCCGATTGAAACGCAAGCTCCGTTGTCTACGTATGCCGCCCACAAGCGACGACGACGACGAACAGGCGCCGATGCAAGGATGAGAACAAAAGATAAAAGCTCACCGCGTTTTGCAGAGTGGTTGGCACGTGGAGTGTCAATGCGCCCTTCTCCCCGCCTCAAGCCACATGCACTGAAGCTCTGGAGCCGCTCTGCTTGTTTGCTCTTCGCTACTTGTGCCATGCCTTCAAAAGGATGGGCTTCCTTTTCTTTCGTCACTTCAATTTCCTCTCTCCGAGTACCTCAAGTGTTGGATCATCTTCCAACAAATGAAACAGCAGCGGCGACCTCAACGCTGTGTCGTATGTGGTGGTGAGGCTCAGGGCTTCAATTACCAGGTACTTGGGAAGTCGTCTTCAAATGTCTTCAGGTAGCGTCTTGTTGCGCTTGCAAGGCGTTTTATCGTCGATGCGTCAGACGTCAACCGACAGTGAAGTGTAATCGAAACGAGGACTGCCGCCAAGGTACTCGAGTATGTATGTTTGCTTAGTTTTCAATCATTAAGAGGCCATTCTGACTTGCCGCTCTTGCCGCTTTAGAAGATGCGAAGAAGTGGGAATGACCATGATGTGGAGTCCTCCTGCCGCAGGCCTTTCGCAGATTGAAAACGATGACACTTCTTTGTGGAAGTCTTCTTTTTCAAGCGTAGAATGCGGCGCAAATGAGACTATGGTTCACCATTTCGAAGTCCTTGACAAATGTCTAGACATCATTGATGAATAACCAAGAATTCGCTGAGCGCATTGATTGGCTGGTGTTTCTCGAGAATCAGATCAACGTTTTGAGGTGCACTCCAAGTCATCATGGAGATCTTCGAAGTTTCTCGCTTCCAGCTGTTCTCAAACGACCGACAGCATTACGATTCATAGTGGTTTCTTGTTTTTACTTGCTGATTTGCTTAAGGTGTCGGCATACGGTAAGAAGAAAGATCTCGCGCCAAGTGTGGAAGACATGTCCACAGAGCTTCTAATGGTCATCGAATTCGCGAAGTCTTTTCCGTTCTTCGTGCAGCTTCAGGACAGCGACCAGGTTTGGCGAACAGGCAGTCACTATGGAAAAAAAACTGCTACAGATCATGCTCCTAAAGCACGTTGCTCTATCCTGTGCATTGTTCACTCTGGCATTCAACACTTTTCTCAGTGCTCAGTCTGTCGTCGATAGCTTCGCAGAGTAAGCACAATCGAGAAAGTCCCAGTAGCCTCTGTGACCTCTTTAGAAATCTGCCCCCTTTCGAAGCGCTACAACAACGCGGTGTCGAATCGCTTCAACGAGTGAGACTGGATCGTATTGAGTTCGTCTTGATGAAGGCGCTTATTATCTCTGAAGGTGCTTCGTCTATCGCGTCTATGCAACCAGAGCGCTTTCAGATATCATCGAAGTAAGCGAAACGGCTCGTCAGGTTCTTTCAACGGAAAGGGCCCTCTATATGCGCATCCTGCTGGAATATTGTATGCACAAAGGTGGCGTGCAAAATGGTCCTTGTCAACTCGGTTCGCTAGTCAGCATTCTCCAAATGTTCATACGCCTTGCTCAGCAATATCGAGACCTAAGTCTTCTCGTAAAGGTGCTATCTTCCTTCAAAAAACTAACAATGAGAACGGTTTTTTTCCAGCTAAACGAAGCAACAACGACAAAGTGGATATTCATCGATGACCTTATCTAATTCATATCGCAAAAAAAAATAAAGAAGTTCGCATCAAAATTTAGTTTGCCGACTTCACGTGATCGACAGTCCGTAATGCTTGGTCGACGCTGCAATGTTTGGCTATCTGCCGGCATGGTGCGGGGCTCAGAAGGCGTGCGCACGCTGCTTACGGTTTTGTGTGTGCATTGGATGGCAAACGTTCACGCTGCGAGCGAGGCGCTTCACACATCCTTCTCCTTCGGCCTGTTTTGTAGCTAACTAGCCTCGGGCTTTGCCTTCGCCCTCCCTCTCTTTCCTTGCTGTTTGTAGCGTTGTAGCGAGATCGTGCGAGATTTTCGCCAGTTATGCAGCTATAGACCCTCTTATTGTATCCAGTAGTTTGTCACGAGCTCTTCAAGACACATTTGATCTTGTCATCGTAATAAGCGTTCCATTCAAAAAGTTGCGTAGGGACATTACATCAGGAAAGCAGTGAAGTAATGCAATCAAACAACGAAGAGAAGCCCACAACCTTTGAAGTTTGGTGGGCCGTGAGGGCTGCACGCGTCCTTTGGCGTTAGCTCGCACGCCACCCTCGATCAACGTGCTTTGGCTTCCGGATTCTTTTGAAAAAAAGAGCGAGGCTTCAAAGTCAAACAAAGAAGTGATGACGCGCCCAGCGAATGAGAAGCTGAAACCCAGCAAGGGAAAGCTGAAGCGCCACGAAGTTGCGTTGGCAAGCCCGTTCAGTTGCGACCCCTGCACCAGATCTTTGAGGGTGATGTGTGCCGCCGTTTTTCCGATGAAGAGCAAATTGACGAAGGGTCGTTTGAAATCGACGAAGAGGGGGAACTGCTCTTACACTCAATATCATATATGTATGTCTTGACAAATTTCAATAGTCAGAGTAGCTAAATAACGTGCGAGGTAGAACCCTTCTTCATTTGTCTTTCCCGGAATGTTATCTTTGGAAGCCATCAAACAGGTTATCCCATG
Organism: Poikilolaimus oxycercus; assembly: GCA_034700245.1. Taxonomy (NCBI): domain Eukaryota; kingdom Metazoa; phylum Nematoda; class Chromadorea; order Rhabditida; family Rhabditidae; genus Poikilolaimus; species Poikilolaimus oxycercus. Next base: position 1,998 of record JAQIXL010002439.1, on the reverse strand, counting down.
AGGAAGCTTTGTTATTGAGAAAGCAGCATGTGAAAGCAGCATCCTCTCTACTTACTTTCTTTCTTCCCTCCTGTCCCCCGAATGAGATTTTTACCATTTACTACTCCTGTTCAGTAAGAGTGGGAGCATCTCCAGCGATGTTGAAAATCGGATCGTCCCACACATAGCGCTTTTCATTGCAGCGACGCCCGTTCCGAGGCGCCTATGAGGGATGTGCAACAATTCAACGCTTCCATTTGAGCGCTAACGCTGTCTTCAAGGAAGGAATCGCCGGGCAAATTCGATAAGTTTGGTCACATCAATCCATCAAGATGAATCGAATGAAAGGCTTCAAGAAACTCTAAAAATAACCGATGCACGCAACGAGCTGTGAATGTTTCTACTTTTGCCCTTTAGAGGTATTATTTTCGAACATCAGACATTGCGCACGTCGTCTAGACGCAGCTGCCGACGAATAAACGCCTGTTGTTGAAGATCTCGCGCGCAGATCTCGTACGAACGTCGCGTACTGTGGTGTGTATGCCAAGATGGAAGCTTCGAGAAGTGTCTGCGAACTAGTGAACCCCAACAGGTTATCGTTTTTGGCCTGCAGCAGATCTGCTGCCAGCCTCCCCCTTCAACTCAAGTTGGGCTTTCATACCTGTGTGCTGTTTCTAATGAAGCGTGACTTGCATATGTTCGTTGCTCTTTCATGCACGGTGCTTTTTGGAATCTCCTTATCGGTTCACTATTTGCATCCCTCATATTCCACAAAAACCTATGAGTTGTTTGCCATGGCAAACTCAACGTCGAGGCGTTTCATTACTGTCAGCTGTAAGACGTACGGTGGAATGGGAAATCAAGTAAGTGATTCTTTCGAGCTTCAATGACGTGATTTAGCTCTTTCGTTTGGCTTCACTTCATGGAATTGGCCAAACAATTGACCGGCGGCCTTATATTTTGTCCGGTTTCTCGGAGAAATATCGAAACAACACAATTAACGCCTTGCGTTATGCGTTTCCTCAAATTGACGAGATCGTTAGCTTCAAGGCAGGTTCTGAGCATTCAAGAGTCATGCTCAGAACTTTGACAAGTCGGAGGAGACGAGGGTGAGGTTTGCCGAGAACGCTCACGTCTACGAAGATCCAAGTCGGTGAGTGCCGACTGTTCATTTTGAAACTTCAGATTGATAAGCGAAACGGCTCCGGTGATCAAGATTACGGGCAATTGGCTGATGTCCTGGAAGTATTTTTCTGGGAAAGAGCATCAAATCGCCAAGGCCTTAAAGTTTTCTGACTCGATTCGTATGGAAGCCGCCGAGATCGTTGCTCAGATCTTTCCGTACAAGTTGCTTCTTCGCTTTCAAATATTTTGCAGAAATGGATCATGGCTTGATTCGTGCATGTGCGTGAGCATTCGTCGAGGAGATTTTATGCGCAATGACTTATTGTTGCCTTTACGTGAATCAAACTCTGAATTCTCTGAACCAGCTCTCTTTCATGTGATGACCGAGACACGACCAGAGGTAGAAAATATTACAAGCCTTTACTGTTCTGATAGCACGTTCTCTTCATCGGCGAAGACAAGAAATTCATCCAAAGTCTCATCAACCATGTCGTCTCTTCACAAAGAGTCCCGAATGCACAATTTCATCAACTTCCCGCGGGCCATCGCTCACCGGCAGTTGACTGGGCCGTCGCGGCAACCGTCTGTGACTCGTTGCTCGTGACGGCATCGGCCTCGACGTACGCCTGGTGGACGGCCTTCTTCATTGAACAGCGTCAATTGGTTTGCATGTCGAATCTTCGCCAAGTACAGGTCCTCCCAAATCCTGCAAAAGGGCCATCCCGTCTCGTTTATTACTACAACAAGCCTGCGCGAGGCATCGAGCCCTTTGCTGAAAAGCGACGAACGGATTATTTCAGGTTCTCTCTTCTTCAAATCTACTTATATATAATCCGCTACGTCCGTCTGTCGGCGGGTTTTCAAGGTTTTTGTCAGTAAGTCGCGAAAGTAACA